>JADRCD010232241.1:13080-57464 GCA_019843815.1 Montemys delectorum
ACACACACACACACACACACACACACACACACACACACACACACACAAAAAAGAACCACTTTTATTATCACCATGATACACACATTTAATTTTTGATGTCTACAGTGGTTCCTGGCAAATGGTGAGCAAGCGTTGATTCTTTTTTCTAATGTGAACCTTGAGCTCTGTGTAAGTTTTTTTGAAAGCTGAATGTTCTTATCAATATACATATCCAAGTCCCAGATGTTGGCACAGTCTAAATCCAAATGGATGCTTATATGAAATTTTGAATTCATATTCCTGCCATAGCTATTAGGCAGTGTATGTGTGTTGGGGGGCGGGGTGTAGATGAATGCAGCTCTAAGCAGAATTGAGTTCCCTGAAGTGTTACCTCTGAACAATTGACAATATTTTACACAGGAGCTTGCATTTAAGGCATGGATAATGAAATGGTAGCAGAGAGAAGAACTTAAAGCACAAGCCACTCATGCATATGTCACCCTTTCATCTAAAGCTTCCCAGCAGGTAGCTTACCTCTAACCAGAAGGTACTCTACATCTCCTGAAAGAATTTTATCCCAAATACACTCATTTATCCATGGAGCATCTCAGTCCCATGAAATTACTAATTCAGGACCTGCCACTCTCCTTCATGATGACATAAACACTGATTGAAACTGAAAAAGATCCTAAAGATAATAAAGAAAAAAGTAGATAACGTATTTTTTAAGTGAAAAAGAAGTGATAGGCTGTAAATATATGAATAAGAAAAAAATGAAGTGAGGCTGCTCCTCAAAAACACAGAAATCAATCTGCCATGTGAATCAGCTGTACCATACCTGAATATATAGAGTGTTGAAGTTCCAAAAGTTCATGCTAGGTCCATTGCTTCCTCCTTCCAGCTCCCCATCCCTGATCCCCCTCTGGATCCAGATAATAATACTCTCCTACTTCTTTTTAATGCTTATTGATATACCATCATGACCAACACCATAATGATAGTGGACTAAGATTCTGAAACTGTAAGCAAAGTGACAATTAAATGTTTACTTTGACAAGAGTTTCCTTGATTATGGGATACCTTCACTGCAGGAGAAGAGTGACTAAGACATGCAAGAATAAGATGAAATCCCAATGTACTTTCAATTTGCCTTTCTATGATGGCTGAGGATTGTGAAAACTTTTAAAATTATTTTGTCACTATTTTATCTTCTTCTTCTGAGAAAAAATGGCGCTGTAAATTGAGAGTGTCAAACAGGATTTATGTAAGGTACTGACTCTCCTAATATGTGTGAAGCCGTTAATAACCTCTTTTGGGAGGGAACATTTTTGGTTTAATTCCAGATTTTATTTCCTTCCTTTTACTAAAAACAGATTCATTTCTCATATAACATATTCTGATTACAGTTTACTATTCCTCTACTCCTCCCAGTTCCTCTATCTCCCTTCCCCTCTGCATTCACTCCTTTTCTGTTGTTTCTCATTAGAGAATGATGATAACCAACCATAACAAAATAAAATAGAATATGATAAAAAACCAACACCTTCACTTTGTACTTGGACAAGGCAAACCAACAGAAGGAAAGGAGGCCCCAAGAGAAGACACAAGAATCAGAGAGCCACTCATTCACCCACTCATAAGTCTCATAAAAATATGAAACTGAAAGCTATACTATCAACACAGAGGACCTTGTCTAGGTCTCTGTCGACTTTATGCTTGCTGTTCCAGTCTCTGTGAGTTCATATGAGCTTTGCTCAGTAGATTTTGTAGATTGCATGACAAAAGCACTTTTTTTTTCACCTTCTCCAACTCATACATTTCATTATAGCATCATCAAGAAGACTCATACATCAAGTGAATAGCCAAACTTTAGTCCTTCCACACAATAGATATTATACTCAGCAGTAAAATGTAATGAATTACTGGTGCAGTGAAGTATTAAAATGAATGAAACACAAATACACTTTTCCCTGTGAAAGACTCAAAATCCAAACTCTCTGTATTGGATAATTATCTTCACATGATTTGACCCATGACTAGGAATATTGCCACACTCGACCACATTGTTAGAGATTAAGTGGCAAAAAGTGATGGAAAGGACTTTTTTGTTCTTTTAAAATCAACTTTTACAAGTAGTAACTCAATATCTAACACCTGTTTATTAACCTATTTCAAGGGTAATGGTCACAATGACCTAACCACCTTCCACTAGGTCCATCACATAAATATTCCACCATCCTTAATAGCGCCACATGGAACCCATATAAAAACAAGTTTGTAAGATATTAATCTTTTGGAGACCATACAGAACCCACGTAACTTTAAATTAATGCTAAGAAAACTTTGTTTATCCTACTGATCCAATAAAAAAATAAAGTTTCTATTGAAAAAAGAGAGAAACGTGATTTCTCATGGTAACCTATAAGAACTGTGAATGTAAAGAGTGGAAGTTGGACTTAGCACAAGATTTCTGACACTTCCCAGTACAAGGAAGAGTTCATTGTGTTTTGAAGATAAGATTAATTGAGAAGAAGAAGATTCTAAATTTCTGGTTAATACAAGAACATTAAGCCCTTTTCCTGAGATGATCTCTGCTGGGCTATAGAAGCAGAGATTCTCATTTCAAAGCTAAAGAACGTCCATGAAGCAGCTTTTCTTCCTATTTTAGCTCCATTTCTCCTACGTATAGAAGAGGATGGCTCACCTGATTGTTAATATTAGAAAATTCTAAATGTGTGTAAGCAGCAGCTTCCAAATCTGCTGTTTGTGTCTGCTTGACTTGAGAAAGGATGTTCTGTCTCTGCTGCTCAAGGATGTGTTTAAGTAAAATAAAGGTCAGACTTGTGTCAGGTGATTGCAGCTGGGCTAGGAGCAGATATACCAAAGAAACATCAATGGGACACTACAAGTAAGTCATGTCCTTCTATCTAGATGTGATGAACAGTTAATCTGTCATTTGTAGATTCAATTGTCTGTGTCCAACATCTCTCCAGTAAATGAGTTAGACTTCAGGACAATCTCAAAAGAGAAGGGCATAAAGTAAGAATTCTGCCTGGGAAACATTATCCCTGAGAAACACCTGGGTATTGTGAGTTGGCAAATAGAGATTATACTGAATTCAGGAAATATGTTAGAAGCAAACAGGATAATAATTGTTCATATATTAAAATGCAAATATCTAGATGTGACATTATTCTATAAAATACATTTCTTTGGCATTTGACACAAAGCAAATTAATTATAGCAGAAATGACCAATAGAACTATATTTTTTATGCCAACAAGATTAGGTTGTCCAAACTGGATCAGGGTCACAAGCTCCAAATCCAAATCTCTCTGAGTCATGCTAAACTCTAGCACAACTTCAGGTACTTCATAAGAGACTCTCCACTAGAATTTCATTCTGGCTTGCTTAGGGAAACTGATTTGATACAGAGAGAATTCAATTAAAAATCCCACACACTTCACCTCTGACTCATCTAAGGTGCACATTGTCATCGTAATTGAAGACATTTGTCCTACTGAACAATACAGGAGCTTGTACAGCTCAGTCCCCCACTGATTAAATCACTGTCTCCTGTCAAACTGAGCTGAGGATCAAGGTTGGACACAGAGTCAAATGGATTTATAAGAGATGTTTAGGCCTGCTTCCACTGCTCCTTGCTATCATTGGTTCTTGATTACAATACATCCATTGTCAGTTCATAATCATTCTATTATTATGAATGACTAAATAATATTAAATTAAATAGTAGACATATTGGCTTCAAAAAACTATGGGTTCAAATTCATCTTAATCATAAGACATTTCTTTTTGCTCATGGACAGTGTCCTACCCACCAGATTATTAGGTAATATGTTGCAACAAATGGTAATAACTAATTAACTCAGAAGGGTTTGTTTATAATATATCTACTGGCTTATTTCTATGAATATGGGTTTTTTCAAGATTCTCATTATAAAAAAAGAAAATTCAGTTAAATTTAAGATTTTTTATATACAAAAGATAATATTATTTTTGAATAAAACTATATTCTGAAAATATAGAATTATTTGTATGTTATTTTCATGAATTTTTTTAATAACACAGACCTATCTACCTATTAATATCTTGTTAAGTTAACATACGTGTATAAACCTTTGAATTTGTCAACTCAGAATGATTAAACTGCTTTACATTTAAATTTTGGTTGAAATTCTAAAATAGTCCAAAATTATGACAATTTACTTTGAAATTATCCATATTAAAATGTATTGAGTTTAAATACAATTGTATTTATAGATCTCATGTATTATAAACAATATTAATTAATTGAGTTTCTGGGAAAAAACATGAGAATACACATCAATTTGATTATACTCAAGTATATCTTGAATAAAAGCATTTGTCATAATTTACAACTAGGAAAAGTATTGCCTGGAGTTTCCGTGGGAAAAAGCAGGTCTAACTTGTGCCCCAGACCCACAGCTCTGTGACTGTTACATTACATATTGATTGCAATCACCTGGCTTTTATAAGACTGTTCAGCTTTCTGACTTTTGAATCATAAGTCAGAATGTGAATTAACAAGACTGACTTCCATTAAAACAACTGGTTAAGCATGTTGATCTCTCCACCAACCTATTGGAAAAATGTCTCTGTGGGTTTAAGCAAAGAAAAACATGAACAATCAAAAAGAGACACCAGCCATGCTACTGGGGAGGGGATTGGTCGTTTGTTTCTTCTTTCCCCACAGGAGTCACATCAAATCCATTTATGATTTGTGCCCACATCCTCTTTTCACCCTGGAAACTTCTCCTTTTTTGCTAAGTGATCTGAATTTGTTGTTGCTCCTCCCATAATTTTACATACTGCTCTGTCACTAGGTAGGCATGTCTATGTATGAAGATATATTCTTATACTTACTCTCAATGCCCATTATTTTGGTTATTATTTTTATTAAAAAGTACCCATTGTCTTATACCACAGAACATAACCCTTAACTTCTGAAATCATTTTATTTAAATTCTGTTACTGTGCATGAGTGGAGACTATTAAATAAGATGATTGACGTGCTGGTTCCTAACAAAATGAGTTATAAATTATTTTAATTATAAAGTTCTATTTTTTCATTAAAGTCACTACCCTATGTGTCATGTTCTTCACTAATATATCTTAATAAGCCATTTAGCAGAGACAGGTCTACTTCCATCACAAGAACTGCATATAATATCATTGTTTCAGATATGAAAATACCATGAAATTCTACTCAGTTGACGGCTTGCTTTCCAGTTGATGGTGATACTGAAAAGAGATAGAGCCTTGAGGTACTGACTTCGTATGTAGGATAATCTACTCAGCGTTCAAACTCAACCAGACATTAAAAGTTGATAGTGGATAGGGCCAAGAGATGACTGAGAATGTATCCATGGTGATATCTCATTTCTAGCTTCTTCTTGTTTATCTTTTCCCCTACTTGCCATGAGGGAGTCTGCTTCATGGTACCACATCTTTCCCTCCATCACTTTCTGCCTGAGTTCATGCCCAAGATAATAGATCCATCTGACCATTCACTAACTAGTCTGAAATCCATTAGCAGAAATAAGACTTTCCAGCTGGGCAGTGGTGGCGCATGCCTTTAATCCCAGCACTTGGGAGGCAGAAGCAGGTGGATTTCTGAGTTCGAGGTCAGCCTCGTCTACAGAGTGAGTTCTAGGACATCCAAGGCTACACAGAGAAACCCTGTCTCAAAAAAACAAACAAAAACAAAAAAACAAAAAAAAACCAAAAAAACAAACAAACAGAAAAGAAATGTCTTTCCTGCTTATAGCTGTTCCTCTCACATACCTCTCACATATCATGGTGATAAAAATCTAGATAGTATATCCCAGTAATTCTATGATCTTACTGCTGTAACATTTCATCTCCTTCTGTCTCTGTAACTTTCCAATAATCACACCAACTTACTGTAAGATGAAAGTGAAATTAGAATGTAAACTTTTATAGAAATTACATTTACATTTTAATCTTTACAGAAATACCATATATCCTCACCCTTGGAGTAGAGTACATGGATTTGCAATGAGAGGTACTTAAAAGTCTTTAAAACACCTAGGTCAACGCAGTATTGAATATTTTATGTTTTACTATGTCATTCAGAGGAAATTCTAAAACCCACATCAGAGAATTTCTAGCATTTCATTTGTGTTTCCAAATTGTTGAGACAGAAATGTACTAGAATATTAAGTTACATAGTAAATTTATTCACAGTGAATTTCAATGAGTAAATTATTTTAAGAAGAAATATAAAAAATAGTGAATTTTTTCCTAAAATGTATTTCTAAAATGTATTAAAATATTTTGATGAGTAGAATAAATTTTAATGTATCTTCATATAGGATCAGTATTTCAAATCAGATGGGGCAGAAGTATAGAAATAATATCAATTATAACCTCCATTGACATCATTGGCACCTAATAACCTTCTCTGACTATACTCCCAGGGCCAGGATATGGCATTGTTATGAATATTAAATATAATATTTAAGAATTCATGTTTCTTAAAATTACAAAACATTTTAGCATATTACTTGACAGCCAAGGGTTCTGGCACAAGTTCTTTTACTTCCCATATCTCATATCTGAGCCATATGAGAAGTCTCCTTTAAGCATCTTCAGGTTCACAACTGCTGTGTAGTGAGGCCACAGGTTCTGACAGAAGCTATGCACTAGCCAGGTAGATGGAATTTGTTGGCTTCAAAATAAATGGCCAATGACTACTGTGAGCATTTTCTTCTGGCACTTGGATAATTATTCAGATGGCTATCAACTTTTTTTTTAACAGAACACAGTAATAGTGATTTCTTTCTGCTACCAACTCTCATCTGTCTGTAATATTTAAGATGTAAACCAAATAATTTAACATGAAATGGAATATGTAACACATGAGAGAGGGCGTCTTCATGATGTCCATCAAGTTCATGAACATTGTACATGAGTCAAAACAAAGATTGGTTATTAAAATGGATTAATAATTTTCCATAGCAATATCCTCATGAGTAGCTTGAGTGGCAGTTGTTAAACATGGTCGCATTAAAAGGACTTTGAGAATATCTTTACATGTTGCCTACAAGATGATAATAGATACACATACAAACACACATGTGTGTGAGAATGTACACACACACACACACACACACACACACACATACACACACACACACACACACACACATACACACACACACACACACACACAGTATCTTCTGCCTGAAAGGACAGTTAAGGAATAAGTGACTGGTTCTTCTGTGTGTGTTTGCCCCTACTAACCACAGTACAAGTCTTACTCCCTGTCAATGTTTGAGATTTATTTTTAGCATTCCAAATCTTGTGATGAATGGTATTTTGAAGCATCTGCACCAAGTTGACAGTGATATAACCTTTTTTTTCAAAGAATATTTTAAGAGGTATTGAAAATAACAGGTTGGTAATTTTTTAAAAATATGCATTCATTTGAGAGGCATTAATATTGGTATATCCACTGAGTACTAAGTTGTCAGTAAAAAGTTATTTGATAAACTCATCTGTATTTTAAGCCTGTCAGGAAAAAAAAGCTAACTCGTTTCTTCATTTTCAATCCTTACTTCCTTTCAGAAATATTTTGTTTAGATTTTGGCAATAAGAAAACTTCTTCATTATTTTTATGACATCATCTATCTCCAAGACTGAGAATTTAGAATTCTGGAATAAAAATCATACTTATGTCATATAAGAATGCTACAAAGAATATTACATCACATTGTTAATAACATTAAAAGCCTTATGTCAAATTAAAATATATTAAATTAAAAGTATTACATTAAAAGAGTAAGTGAAATATCACAAGAAAACTTCTAGAACTTTACAAGTCAAAAGTCATAGCCCATTAATTCACAGTAGCATTTTTGTTGGTATATTAACATCTTAAGTATATGTGACATGACAGTATTTCCAAGGATGGGCGTTAAGCTAAGAAGGGACCAGTAATAAATAAATAAATAAATAAATAAATAAATAAATAAATAAATAAAATGTGTATTTGTTACAATTTTCAGTGAAAATAATCTAGGAATATTTAATAACCATTTTAGACCTTATTTAATTCTTTTTTACACTACAGACTTTGTCCCCCTCACTGTTTACCCTCTCACTGTTCCCTACAGAGAATTCTAGAAGGAACTCCAATACAATAGGGTACCTACACCAAAGAAAAGACAAGATATTAATCATCTCACAACAAAGCCAAAAGGAGAGAACCACATACACATATAGCCACCTACACAAACATAACAGGAACTAACAGTCATCTGTTTTTAATATCGTTATTAGAAATTTGTTCTGCTGAGGATTCACCAGACATTTAATGGTAAACCAATCTCTGACATTCCCAGCAAAAAGATCACAAGTTTACATTTAGGTTTTTATATCAAGAACGCATCTTCATTGTTAGGAAGAAAATATTTCAATATTTATTTGAAATGATATTGAATTCATTGAGGATTTCATACAATGTATTTTGATTATATTTACCCCTCTTCCAACTCCTCTCATATCAATCTACTCTATTACTGTTTATTTTTAAATTTAAGTAAATATATAGTGATTATACAGAGTTAAGCATTTCATTGGTACTTGAGATTGGAAATCAGAATGGAAATTGTATGGAAAGTTGTTTCTTTCATGATTACTCCCACTGTTATCTATATATGGAATCGTCTACTTACATATGTAATTTTCCTGCTGGCATGATTTTATTTACAACCATTTGTGATCTTACACACATTTTCACTCTTTTGTTATATGTTAACATGATGTGGTACTCTGTACTACAAAATATGCCCACTAGTATATCATGCAGTTTCAAATTTATCACCTAGACAAACTAAAGCCGTATAAAATAATCAAGTGATGATTTCTTTGTGTTAAGTTGCTTCTTTTGGAGCACGTGGTCACAATAACATAGAAATCTAAACTCTACAAGTATTTATAGGATACATTTCAAATTTTTATACCAAATTAAATTTCAATGAGCAAAGCTTTGCATCAGATAGTCTAATAAAATTAAGTTCCTTGGATTACTTGATTTATCTTGCCAGCATTTAAATTATGTTCTTACTGTTTCTAATATATATATATACATAATAATATATGTATATATATACATATATATGTATATATACATATTCCCTATGATAAAAAACAAATATTTTTGAATATCCTACAATTTTCCATTTGTTTTTAAGCATTGCCATTGTATAAGAGGAAAGAATTCTAATTTTTCAATGATAAGGAGATTCTGTTATGATTAGGCAGTGGTTATTTTACAGAATGGAAAAGAATACAAATCACAGATAGATATTTAAAAAAGAAGAGGAAAAAGAAAGAAATGTAGACAAAATCTCCTCTGTTTATAGCTGTAAAGCAGGGATGAGTTCAAACAAAAGTAGAATGATTTTCTTTTCTATATATTGTCACCAGCACCATCTCAGCTGTACACAGACACCACTCAAGCTCAGTGCACAGCTGTGACATTACAAATGGGAATAGATTGCAAATCAGAGCTTGGCTTGAGAAATTCACTGCCCTAACCATTCCCTAATAAGCGTCTGTAAGTCAATCTGCTTCCATTATTGTCGTCTAGAATAAGTGTAGGTTATGCAACTAAAGACATTATACCAGGTCTCCATTAGCTTTAGCCTTAAATTTGTTTTAAAATAATAAATAAATTTAAATAAATTTCAGCAACAGATTCCTGTCAACACTCCTTGAACCATGAGGGAAGTAGACATGTGAGATAGAGTGCTACATGAGCCCATGGAGTTTCTTCAGTCTGTCATCAGTAGTTTTATTGATGCGTACTCTTCTTTTAACTTTTTGGCAAAGGAAATGGATTATAAGAGGCAGCCCCAATAACAGACTTCAACGAGAAGCACGTTTGTTATGATTATTGTTTAAACCTGAAATGAAATCTTGATTCCCCCCACCTCGAAACTCATTGTCTGAGAGACATAAAAATAGCAACTTTCAGGAGATTTTAGGGCTTTTTTGAAACTCCCACCCTCCAGCAAAGAATTATTAGTTAAATATAATGTTGATCCTTCCCTTGCAGTATCACAGTATGAAGCTGCATTTTATAATTCAAATATGTCCAAATAAAGGAGCCTACTCATGTCTCTTCTAGAACACATTGTTTATAGAGTTTCATATAAGAAAAGAACAGCTCCATATTTTATTTTATACAAATAAGATCTATGGATATAGTGTGTGTATATGTGTGCATGTGTATGTTCATACTTGTTTATGAAATGTTTTAAGCATTTTTAACAAAAATATATTTTTCCTTCAAATCAAACCTTTTCTGAGATTAAATGAACAAAATAATGCTCAGGAATCTCCCATCTAGATGACTGTTGAACTAGAGTTTGAAGGAATATGACACAAGATTAACACATGAGCAAAGTTTTTCCTTTTAAGAATATTCTAAGCTGTCTTCTAATTTGAGTAATAATATTTATACTTAAAGATACAGAGAAACCATGAAATAGGAAGTTTATGCAAAGGCATTACAAGATTGAATATTGAGGTATGAAATATGGTTTATAGTAATTAGACAATATCTTCAAATTCCAAATATGTAAATACCTTATCCTTGTCTAACCTACATCCTTATCTTACCCATGAGTTGCAAAAATTACGTGTTACCCTGGTGTTTAAGATTGAAAACCTCAGGGACAGTATCACCATCATGTAATCTTTAAGACACAGGTTGCCTTAGAAATATGCAGTTCTATAGTTTTTGTTCTGCATTTGGGCCCCAAATTTTACTACATTTATTGTAAATGAAATCCATAAAATAATAATTCATATTCATATGTTAAGGTGAAATGTGCAAAGACACAGAAGGTTATGTATCTTGTCTAAAAATATACATTTGGTAAAAAAGAGAGGGAGGCGGTATTAGAACTCACATTTCACTGATTGTGGCATCCATCCACTCTCATGAAAAGTCGTCAAGAGAACAATATATCAATCTACCTATGGAAGACTTAGGAAGTTATAATAACCTCCATTTGTCTAGTTAAACACTAAGGACTTAAATTAAGTGTCAAATTATGATTGCATCAGAATTTAGAATGAAAGTGTCATAAACGAAGGTGTTTGCTCCTGTCTATTGGACTATGTGTACTGCTTAAGGGATATTCTAAAACTCATGGATTGTCTTTGCCTCTTTAGTGTTTGTATAATTCAATATCCATTTCATAACAATCACACTATTCAAATAAACCTGCTTGTTATATAAATCCATTTGGTTATTTTGGTTTTAGTGGATAAAATATGAGCTGGAAATGATTTGACAAATACTGCATGCAGTGACCTCGAAGGCACGTCCTTTACCAATCAGTAATTGCATGGGGAAGGTGGTTTTCTCTTTGAGGTTAGGGTCGGAAAATCAAATTCAAAGGCTGCAATGTTCTTCCTCATACTTTACTGTTATAGAAACAGGCAATCTTATATTGTTTATATAGGTTTGCAAATTACTCAATCATTTTTATTCAAAATATGTAGAAAAAGATCTGAAAACCATATGGCAACCATTTTAGGAATTCAAATTTTCTGAATGAATCTAAATTTGTAAAAAGGAATAATGCATTTGTATGCAATTTGGTAAACCAAAGGTCATTATTGAAAACAAGACATAGCCACTCGTTTACCAATATTGAAGCAAAGATTGTTTCAAGAGACTGTAAAGATCTCAGAATAGATTTTTTTGTGTATCAAGCCTTGAACTGTAAGTAATTTATAATATATTTTTACTATTTAGTTAGTATAAAATACTAACTAAACAAAAGAGCAAACACTATTTCATGAACAGAAAACATTTAGTAAATTATTTTAATAATTTTGAAGATTCTATAAAGCACTACTTTGGAAATAATAAAGTTGAAATATGCTTAAAATAGTATATGAAATTAGAAATTTTCAGACATATTCAGTACATTGAAGAATTTTGCACCTGGATCAGTTTCCAAATACATACAATAGTGGTTTTGACTATGGTGTTTTTCTTGGAAAGAGTGTGTGTGTGTGTGTGTGTGTGTGTGTGTGTGTGTGTATGTGTGTGTGTGTGTGTATGTATGTGTGTATGGGTGTATGTATCTTTGTCTGTGTGTATGTAAGCATAAGTTTTTGTATATGTGCATGTGTTCAAATGTATGTATTTATGTGCATGTGTCTTTGTGTATGTGTGTGAATGTATGTGTGTAGATGTGCATGCATGCATATGCACTTGTATATGTGTGTGCATGTATAAGTGCATAAGTGTGCATGTATGTATGCATGTATATGTGTATGTGCATCTGTATGTGCATGTGTTTGTATATGTGTGCATATGTTCTTATCTATGCATTTGTGTATATGTGTGCATATATTCTTGTTTATGTGTGAGTATGTATGTGTGTATTTGGGTAAGTATGTGCATGAACATGTGCACATATGTATGAATATGTGTGAGTTTGTTTGTGAGTGTGTCAAGGCACCTTTCTTTGCATGACAAATGCAAGTTGAAAGCAATCCTTAGTGGCAAGGGTTTTTTTACCTTTTACTTCATGAGTGAAAATTGTTATCTGAGGACTTAAAGAGCAATCTAGAAAACCCTTGTCCACTGTAGAATACTAGCAGAAATATTGAAGCTCATTTTTGTTTGTTTACAAGTTTATCAATTTTTGATTACGCTTTCACTGTTTTGAGCAGCAACATTACAACTCAAGCCTTTACCATCTAATTCCACACAGCAAAGCTATCATCATGCTCTCTGAAAATAATGACTTCCGTGCGCTGGTTATAATAGATCATCCTGAATTAGAAATTTTTTATGTAGTTGCTTTCAAAGCTAGAGGGTGATCTGAAATGGAATGCATGCCTCTTTCTTCCACTCACTGTCACAGTTTTTGAGTTCAAAAATAGTTTCTTGAGTGCTAATCCCATGCCGCACACTGTTCTTCATCTGAGTGACAAGAAAAGATCAAAGCCATGGTCTTGGAGTACATTGTCTTGTCAAGAAGATGGACATGAAAATAGTCACAGGACAGAGTCATGCATGTAGCAACAGTGCTGTACACAAGGCAGGGAAACAGCACCAATGTTTTCAATGATCCCCATGAGGAAACCAGATTGGAAACAATAGATAAGACAATATTATTTAGGAAAGATTCTGAAGGTTGACTAAGAGTTTTCTTAACACTCAAATCATTCATTATCCATTACCTATAATTTTTGTTCCATCTTTAGATAACACACAGAGAAAATGTTTCTAACTAAGGGCTAAAATAATATCTTATTTTGTATTTATAATATAGATAGATCAATAAAAAATTAAAATAATGCAGAAAGTGATTTTAATAGTATAATGTGATGCCAAACTTTTATGATAATGGTTCAAAACTTTTAAAGATATATCTTCACCAAAAATAGTAGATTTTCACTGTTCAAAAGGCGTAGGTGATTAAAAGAAATACTAAGGGATGTAAAGTCTGAGCAAAGTGGAAGATCAATATCATCTGCTGTGCTGACCTCCCTCATCTCTTCTACATTAAACATTTATTAAGTATCTGTCATATCTGAGGAATCATCTAAAATTTCAACGTAAAAAAAGGCCCCTCTTGTTTGAGGGTTTACTGTGTGCTCAGGAAGAGAACTTTCCTAGGTATTAGCATGTGTGTCACACCATCTTTGGTAAAAATTACAAAGTCAGGATGGATGCTACCAAAGCAGTAGACAGCCATACATCCTGAAGGAAAGGTCATTGAGGTGTGGATAAAGAAAGAAATCAGACAGGAAAACTGCAGAAAATACTACCTGCCCATGCCAGGAGGCAACAGAGTAGACAATAATAGAAGCAACATATTTCTAGAAGAAAAGGGAAGAAATACACATCTCATATAGATCATACAAATTTGTTCTCTCCAGACCACATTTTATTTAAGGGTATGTATTACGCCACTTAGAACGTTCTGTTAGAAAAGAAACATTCTTAAATTCAATTTGCTTGGTTGTAGTTTTACTCTAGATAGTATGTTTGGTTCTTTATTCTTGGTGCATGAAGCTATACATTTATGAAAATATCTCAAATAGTCAAAAAGTTTGCTACTACTCTCTAAATACTACTTAGTCTTAGGTATTTGCCAGTGCATTTCAATTAGAGGATCCTAAGATATTATAGAAATATGTCCCTATTTTATTCATAGTGTCTTCTACTTTTCAGTGGATAAAGAATATTGAATCTGAACCTAGTCATGTAAGAAGCCATTTATTTTGCATTTAGCTTAGACCTATGGGAGCAAAATGCAAAAGTTCAATGATGGTTAAAAGTTTTTTGAGCATTTAAATGTGTTCTCTACCACTGAAAAGCTTTACTTATATTAATTCACTCAATTTTCACTAGAAGCCTAAACACAAGGCAGGCAACAAGTAGGTTTAAGTTTCACAGCTAGTGAGGACTTTGGTGGTATCTCCCTTTAGGCCAAGTGCTCTTGTCAAAATAGAAATTAGTCCTATTGTCAATGATCTATGCTACGTCATTCATAGGATATTGTTATCTTTATCAGTAATCCTCTAAAAAAAAGAGTAATGCTTATTTAAATATTCTGTGTGTAACCAGTGAACAGGGAACAGAGGTGTCATAATCTGTCCTTTTCCCCTTTAACTTGGAGACACACAAAGTTCTTTTTCCTTATTTATAATATTACTCCACCCTAAACCTTCTATATGACAAATTCCCTGTCTACACACTCTGTGCTCTGTATTCTGCATATGCCCAGTTTCACTTTGGTATACAATACATATAGAAAAAGTAGGAATAAGAGTATGATGAACTCAAATTCCAACTTTCATATCAAAAATAAAACTTATCAAAATAATAATAATACATTCTTTTCAAATCACAAGATAGAAGAATGGGGCTATTTGACAGGCATAGTTCAAAGAAACATCAATTAGAATAATCATTCCTGAGCCAAAAGAATTTCACAAGAGGTAAGGGGACTGCCTCTGAATGGAGCAAGAATATACTCATGTCCTGCATAAGGACTATGATTTTTGTCCAACACAGGTCATATATATGAAAGTAGCTTCACAAAATTAGAAATGAAAAAATATTTAATAATAGTGTGTATGTATAATTTTGATCACATCCATCCTCCTTCTTTCCTCTCTGATTTCTCACATATCTCTCACTGCCTCTTTCCCCTCACATATTTATATTGCTTTATATTTCTCTTTTTCAATAGCCTCGACTCCTTTTAGTAGTACCAGCACGAGCATGGGTATGCAACCATCTGTTAGAGCAGGGGTAGCATTTTATAAGCTGAATTCCTGAAGAAAAATCACTCTTCCTTTATCAGAAGCCACCAATTTCTAATAGTCTTCAATCAAGAGTATGTCTATATGAGCCCATTCCCCATTTCATATTGGGATTTTTTTGACTGCTTTGAATTCATTGAAAGGTTCTATTTGCAGGCACAGTTACTATAAGCTCATGTCTGCAATTGCTCTATCGTGTCCCATAAACACCCTTGCACTATAGATATGTACTCTCTTCTGGAATGACAATCTTTCTGTCATCTTCAATGTCGATTTCTTATCCTTGGGGAAATGGTGTGTGATAGATGTCACCCTTATGGCTGAAGATTTTCATTGTAAGTCAATTACTCTCTGAAGCAAACAGAATTTTATCTGAGAAGTGGTAAGAGATGAATGGATCTATAAGTGCAATGAGAAGTCCTTGGGAGTTAGTTAATACTCTGGCTCATAAGCAGAATGATAGCAGCAGTTTCTTCTCTCGATCCTATGATCTGTCTAGCTACAATTTTAGGCAACAATAACTGTGCCAAATATAGGTTCTATCTTGTGGAAGATGTTCTCAAATAAAATCAGAAAGCATAATATTCATGCAAATATTGCACCAGTGAGCATATCTTGTCAGAAGAGTAATTATTATGGCTCCTAGCTTTCACAGCTGAGTACAACTATTGATGACTTTTCTCCCCCTGTAGCATAAATAGAACCTTCCAGCACCATGGAAACCATCTAGTAGATAGGAAGATTTAAGTTCAATACCAGCTTACTTATTTCATGACCTATGATTCTTTTCCATGTCCTATGTGGCACCTGCAGCAATTACAATCAATCCTGTGGGAAAACCAAGAGCAATCGCAATAGGCTGTCCTGTTCTGGGGTATCTATGGGATTCCGTTGACTACCATCTCAAAAGTCGAATATCATACCTGGCATTCAACTTTTTATTTGATAGCTCATTGTATTTGCAGAGGTATTTACACACCTTTGTTGTAGGGTAGCACCATTTAAACCCTATTAACATATTTTGTATATGTATATACATATATTTTAGGAATCTTCTACATTATGCTTCCTTATGGCATTTTTGAAGGTCTCTAGTTTTAATTACCCCAGCCCCTGCTCTGTCCTCTACCATGTCCCCTAATTCCAAAACCATTTATCCCTTCCTATTGCATCTTTCTCCTTTTCGCCATCCTTGCATCCTGCCCTTCTGTTCTTGAAATCTTTCCACATTATCCTTTATTAATTTCTTGCCATCTATGAATCTGCCCTTTTAAGCACACATATCTAAAGATTCAAAACTAGCATCTACATCTGAGACAGAAGATGTATCATTTGTCTTTCTGAATCTGGGTTACCTCACTCCAGTGATTATTTCCAGCTCCATCCATTTATATTTTGCCTTTCTTAACATCATGTACAAATGCAAATGAATTGTTGAACTATTTGTGGAGATGCCCAGTAAAAAACAAACCACTATATTCCATGTTGGAAAAAGCATAGCAATATAATTGGATAAATATTTAATACATGTTAATAATGATATTTATGATAAATTGTTGTTATCATCACACATATTTACTATACTAAGCTTTTTTTATCATCATTTTAGAGCATTCTACTATATATACATTAAAACTTTACTTTAAATCGGTATCCTGCATTATGCTTGGGATATCTTAACATACTTCCTGTTCATTGTTTCTTGGTTACCAATTGGTCACATAGAGTGACTGACCTAATCAATACTTATTTGGGGAAAGTACACTCTGGATTACCTACAGTCATAGCATCACCTAACAATTATTTTTCAGAATATACTCCTGCTCCTAAGTAATATGCTATTATATGACAAGATGTATTTGAAGGACAGAAATAGAGGTGTTAGGAGCATACAACCCTTCCTCAACTATACTCAAAAACATAGATAATAACCCCTGACTCCAGGGAAAGTAGAGGAACCTGTGCTGCAGACAATGTCTTTAACTTCAACTCCAGACCTGTCTCAGTGAAATCCATCAATGTTCAGGCAGACTCCTACAGCAGTAGGTTTCAAGCTACTTCTCACAGATCTAGCCTCTAAATGAGCATTTATTTACCCAGTCTACAGACTGAATTTAGTAGACCATATCTCCAAATCCCCTTCCATGGGTTCACTTCCCAAGAAAGCACCCACAGTTTCATGCACAAGGCTAGAATCTGCCATCTGAGGTTACAGATTAGTTCTTCGTTCCAAATTCAACACACAGCAGCCATTGGCTCCCAGCCAGTCTCTTTAATAAGATGCTCAATTATTATATTTGGCTATAGTACTAAGTAAGGATGCTCATACAAGGGCGCCAAGATCATTCTTTCACATAAAATTTTCAGGAGAGATTGCATAGACATAGTCTCCATCCATACCTGAAAACTTAAACTTCATAATATCTAGAATGTCTCTGAATTTTCAAGCTTAAGGCTCACCCAGTACTAGATCAACCTATCAGAGTTAGTCTTTAGTACATATCCTGAGGATATAGCCTTCATGTCCACCTCCCACAGATACAGTCAGAAAATGTAATCCAGTTTCCATTGATGCAAAGCCATCATGCTAGAAAATGCATAGAAAAGCAAACCTGTGGACAGGGCTAGATGACGACTGTAGAATATCTTGATAGGAAAATAAGTGAAGGGTTCTCATAGACAAAGCCAGTCTGCATATCTAGAATAAATTCTAATGCCTTTAAATTCAGATAGTAACAGAATGAATCTGGAACATGGAAAAGAAAGAAGACACAATTCCATCAAAATGAAGGCATAATCTTTCAGTAGCTTATGTGGGAGAAGTAGATATATTCCTACAAAGAAGTAAAATCGGTGTATTAAGAAGAAAAAACATGAGAGAGGAGGAAAGTCTGAAAATTGAGAAAGAGATAAGAGGTAGGGAAGGTAAGACAAGGTAACTATCAACACATTAGAAGAAACTGCAAAGATAAAATACAGAACAAATAGGAAAAATGTAAAGTTTCACACAGATACTGAGTTCTAGAGGTGAAAAGTATAACAAAGTTATGATCTGGATATAATGAGGCTCGTATGTTACATTTTGAACCCTTATCTAGTATAGTTTAATCCATGAGAGGTGGATGGATCCTAAGGACTGCGACCTCGTCAATACTGTGATGAATTCCTAACTCACCCATGCTATTCTTTGCAAATAGCAAGTTGTGGACCAAGTTTTAGAAAGTGGATGCCTGGATCTTGTATTGGCCCTACCCTCAACCTCTTAGCCTCTGGTTCCTTGTCTCTCCTTTTCTAGCTGCTTTGTGGGCGTCAACTTCTGTTATCAAACATCCTTGACATGGTATTTTTTCTCACCATAGAATGCAAAACACTGGAGCAAGTCTTGTCTGGTTTGTACTTCTGATGCTGTGAGCCAAATGAAAACTAGCCTCTTAAGTTTTTCCCCTTGGGTATTTATCACATCAATAAAAACTGACCAGGACAGAAAATTTACTCCTGAAAGTAAATACACCTGTGATCAAGTCAGACAACGTGGACCATCAGTTTTAGAAACTGGAAAATAGGAGGTTTTAAAAGTTTGGAGCATCTCTGTCTCCTCCCTCCCCCCTCCTTCTCCTTCTCCTTCTCTATCTCCCTTTCCTTCTCTTCCTCTCTCTCTCCCTCTCCTTCTCGCTCTCTCTTTCTCTCTCTTTCTCTCTCTGTCTCTCTCTCTCTGTCTCTGTCTCTGTCTCTGTCTCTGTCTCTCTCTCTCTCTCTCTCTCTCTCTCTCTCTCTCTCTCTCTCTGGTGTGTATGTGTAAGCTCTAATCATCAATTTAACAGGGTATCAAAGGACCAGGTGCTGAATGAATATTATTAAATTTTCTTTGACACTCAGAGATCTATAGATTCAAAGAAAATTCTATCATAATCAAGTAATATTTTTGCCAGAAATACAAAGAAAGTTGCATAAAAGTTTAACAGAACCACAAGACATAGTCTCACAGGAGAATGGAACAGAATAAAGAGCTTAGATACAAATCTACACATGTATAATTGATTTCTTTTTGACAAAGTGTCTGAAAGTTTCAATGGGAAAGCAATAGAAGTCTCTAAGACATTCTGTGAGAAAACTGTGCACTTATATGCAGACTGAAGGTGGATCTTTATCTCAAACAAGATAGTCTACTGAAAAGAATTAAAGACTAAAATGTGAGAGCTGTAAAACTTCTAAAGACATAAGAAAAACACTTTTACATTAGTATGATATAATTGGAGGCAATGTGGGCAATGACATTTTGATGTGACTCCCAAAACCTGGACCACAACAGTTAAAATAAAACATTGAATTTGCATCCATTAAAAATTCTTTGTGTTTAAGGAAACAATCAGAGTAATGAGATAATTAAAAAAGATGATAAAATGTCTGTAAATCACAGAACTGACAAGCAGTTAATAACCCAAATATATTAAGAACTCAGCCAAATCAGTACCATGATTGGAAATGATTCAATTAAAAATGAGCAAAGGGGTGTGGGAGATAGATCAGTGAGGTAGAGTGTTTGCTTTGCAAGCATGGAGATATGAGTTCAAGTTATACCACCCACTTAAAATGCTAGCTCCAAGTCTTGCTGGGCTCAATTGTAATACCAGCACTGGGGGGGCTGAGATTAACTGTCCAGCTTTGCAAACTGCAAGAATTTGATGCAGTGAGAGACAGTGGTTATAGGAAGAGGGTAAAAGAGGAAGACATTGAGTATTCTATTCAGACATCTGCAGAAGTCTAAAGAGAGGAGTCCCACATTCTCATAAGGTGCTACAACATATACAGGCATAAACACATATACATACAAATGAAGACACAGAGACCCACATGGACACATATATACACACACAAACAAACACATAGCAAAAAAATAGCAAAAGACAGGAAAGACATACTTACAAAGAAGCTATACAAATACTTTTAGAGGAATATTGAAATATACTTTTATTATGAAAATATATTTATGTGTATTAGTAAACAATAATGAATAAAATTTTCATCTCCATATTTTCTTTCAAAGTAATGAGCTGGTTTATATTATTTAAAAGTTAAAACTGATATATATTATTTTGTTATAAAAAGCAATTAAAGAGATATTCATTATATCATTAAAGCATTCATTTCTCTGAGGACCAGATATTTAAATATTAGTTATATATTTAAATCCACTTTGTATAATAGATTCAAATTGTATACTTGATGTTTAACCTTCTGTTCGCATTATAAAATTTTAATGTAACCTAAATTCTACATTATATACCATTTGAAACCCCAGAATATGTCTCAATTATAATTTAAACTTCATATGTTTGATGTACTTAACTGCCAAAAAGTAAATAACCAGCATGCAATTTCACATCTGGCAAATGTAAATTTAGTATCACATAGGTGAGGTGAATCTCATTTAGCTCACATATGAGTTGCAATGTAAAAGCATATAAAAGGTAATTTATTTAAAAGATATGTGGGTAGATCCAATTTAATTCATAGAAGTCTGAGTAATGCTGGTTTGAAGAAAGCAATAGTTTAGAACCATAGTACACTAGTCTTGTAATTTTCTTTCTTCTAAGTTACTAAGGTACACAGCAATAGCACATCATGTATAGCTAATGACCCCTCTTCTATTGCCCAAGACTACTCTGTGGAACAGACTTTGGTTCATCAGTAAAGGAGAGCATGATTTCCTTTAGGCAAACTTCTTCACTTTAAATATGTTTTTATTTCCATATAAAGCCATAGATAGATAGATAGATAGATAGATAGATATAGATATAGATATAGATATAGATATAGATATAGATATAGAGAGAGATCAGTAAATTCTGTACAATCTTGGAAAAGGCTGCCTTGTTACAATGAGTCACAAAATACTTCAAGCATATTCAAAGATAATTTTTGTTTTAAGTTACACATTGTCTGAAAAACATTGATAAGATTGAAGACTACTTAATTTTATAAAAATTCTTTTATAATAATAGATAATACCAATTCAGAATAAATATTCATAAAATAGATATATGTATCAAATTTAAAGCCATCCCTTTGGACATGATAAATGAAGTGATATAAAAATCCTAACCATCCGCACAGTATTCACTGTATCAGTGTGAAATGCTGCTTACATTCAGAACATTGTTTGGATATGAGGTACCTATATAACTTAATTCTTTGAAAAAAGTTTATATTTTTCTTAAGAGATCATTTAAATTATTTCATATTAATGTCTCTTTAATATGAAAATTTATTTAATTTGTATAAGGTCAGAATATACATGACTATGCATCATTTTTAGAATCATAGAAAATTTATTTGAATTTTATGAGATCAATATATTCATGACTATGTGAGTATTTGTGATAGGTTTTTAAATAGTAACTATTATAGTCATAAAATATAATGCACTTCAAAATGTAAATAAATAGGCTAATACATTTAACATTTAAATTGTCATATAAGAAAAACTATATCTTCCAGAAAGAATAAAAATTACTCTATTGTGATTAACCTTTGGTTATTTAAAAACTTATCCATTCGAGTTTGTATTGTCTCACAACTCTTGCTTAGTTTGGGGCCTTCCCTGTGGTGGTTTAGGTGGAAGCCAGGGAGACATAGGCAAAACACACAATATGACACATGTATGTGTCTATAAGTATATGTGTGTGTAGGGGGGTACTGACACCCACACAATCAAGAAGGTATCCATCCCAATTTGAGCAGTAGTTTTGAGCATTAGTGAGCTTCCTACCCTGAGCACCAGGAACCAGCAGAGGTCCTCTGCAATACAAATGAGCATTCTTAACTGCTGAGCCATCATTTCAGTTCCAATCTTACGATTTTTTACAGATTTCTTTACATAACATTCTTCTTTATACATTTTGAATTAATTAAATTATTTGTTTAGATATCAATCATGCAAATATATGGGGCCAATTAGTTAATGCCGAGCCCTTCCTCCTCGGTTTGAAACAGATATCATGGAAATATACATGTTTACTTTTAATATTTTATAGTTTTTCCTGGTAGGAAACACAAATAAACCAATTTTATTTTAAGATTGAAATGTGTCTGAAAAAAAGATTTTCTAGATGGTCGATCCTTGAAGGAGCAGACCTGGGTGGCCTCAATTCCAACATCAGTGAAGTATAGATTCTGGCTATTTAAATCCAAAAAAACTAAAGCATATTCAAAGACTAGCCAAAGAGACCAAGCCTCAGGCACACCAGAACAGATTCTGTCTATTTTTAGCAGCTGCCCTGAAATAACCCTTCATATCCTTTCAATTATGACTGGGAGACATTGTTATACACGTAATACCAGGAGAACTGTAAAGGGAGAATAGTTTTTAAATTTGTGTTTATAATTCTTGGGTTTATTTTTGGCTTAGTTTTTTTTCCTGTTAGTTTGTTTGGGATATGAGGGGAATGCTGATTTTCTGAGGAGACACATTAGTGATCACAAGATGGCGCAGGTTCTACCCTCTGCCAGGCTTCATGGCTAAAACTTAAAATTCGGCCAGTCAAAGAATACAGGTTCAAGGCCAGCCTGGAGTACAAGGTACAAGCCTGGAAGGTATGAAAGAATGTAATTGAAATGGGGGAGACACACAGACATCTGAGAGAGAGAGAGACAGAGACAGAGAGAGACAGAGAGAGAGAAAGAAAGAGAGAGAGAGAGAGAGAGAGAGAGAGAGAGAGAGAGAGAGAGAGAGAAAGAGTGAAACTAACAGATTGACAGACAGACAGACAGACACAGAGACACAAATAAGGAAAAAGAAGAGTTGTATATATATTTTGGATATTATCCCTCTATTAGTTGTGGCAATTATGAATATATTTCCCAATCTGTAGGTTGTCCATTGTCCTATTGACAGTGTCCTTTGCCTTGCAGATGATTTTAGATCCCATTTATCAATTTATCTTAGAGCCTGAGCCATTGGAGTTCTGTTTAGGAAGTCTCCCCCACCTCCTGCCCCATACCAATGAGTTCAAGGCTCTTTCCCACTTTCTCTTCTATTATATTCAGTATATCTAGTTTTGTGTTGAGGCCATTGACCCACTTGCATTTGAGATTTATGCAAGATGACAAATATGGATCTAATTTCATTTTTCTACAGACAGACTGCTAGTTAGGCCAGCACTATTTATTTAAGATGCTTTCTTATTTCTATTGTATATTTTTGGCTTCTTTGTCAAACACCAAGTGTCCATATGTGTGTGGTTTTATTTCTGGGTCTTCAATTCTATTCTATTCATCAACCTGTTTGTATCTATACCCTACCATGCAGTTTTTATGACTATTGCTCTGCAATACTGCTTGAGGCCATGGATGATGATTTCCACAGAAGTTCTTTTATTGTTAAGAATTGTTTTTGTTACCATGGGTTATTTGTTTTTCCATATGAAATTGGTAATTGGTCATTCGATGTCTTTGAAGAATTGTGTTGGAATTTAGATGGGAATTGTGTTGAATCTGTAGATTGCTTTTGGTAGCACGGTCTTTTTCACTATGTTAACCCTACCAATACATGAGCATTTGAGATCTCTCCATTTTCTGAGATTGTGTCCAATTGCTTTCCTGGGAGACTTGAAGTTATTGTTATACAGATCTTTCACTTGTTTGGTTAGAGTTACTCCCAAGATATTTTATTTTATTTGTGACTATTTGAAGGGTGTTGTTTCCCTATATTCTTTCACAGCCTGTTTATCATTTGTATAAAGGAAGGCTACTAATTTCTTTGCATTAATTTTATATACAGCCAAAGAGCTCAAGAAAGTAACTGTCAAAAAACCCAAACAACACAATCAAAAATAGGGTATAGAATTAAACAAAGAATTCACAACAGAGGAATCTCGAATGGCTGAGAAGCACTTAAAGAAATGTTCAAAGTCCTTAGTCATCAGGGAAATGAAATTAAAACATATCTGACATTCCACCTTACACCAATCAGAATGACTAAGATCAAAAACTCAGGTGACAGCATAAGTTGGTAAAGATATGGAGAAAGAGGAATACTCCTTCATTGCTGGTGGGATTGAAAACTGGTTCAACCACTCTGGAAATCAATCTGGAGGTTCATCAGAAAATTGGAAATAGATCTACCTAAAGACCCAGCAATACCACTCTTGGGTATATACCCAACAGATTCTCCACCATGTGCTTTACTATGTTCATAGGGGCCTTACTTGTGACAGACAGAAGCTGGAAATAATCCAGATGTCCCACAAGGAAAGAATGGATACAGAAATCATGGTTCATTTACACAATGGAATACTATTCAGCTGTTAAGAATGAGGTCATTATGAGTTTTACAGGCAAAAGAGTGGAACTAGAAAATACCATCCTAAGTGGGGTAACTCAGACCCAAAAGGTCATGCATGGTATGTACTCACTAATAAGTGAAAATTAGCCAAAAAAGTACAGAATACACAGGATATAATCCACAGAACTCAAGAAGGTTAACAAACTGAAAGGCCCAACTAAGAATGCTTCAATCCTATCTGGAAGAAAACAATCACAGGAGGCAGAGGGAGGGAGAGATGTGGGTAGTAAAGGGGAGGAGCAGGGGAAATTGGAACATGATAAGGTGTTAGGTGCAGGGAAAAGGAAAGACACACTGAGAGCCAGTAGAATGAATTGAAATATGCAAGCTCAGGAGGTGGGAGGTGAGTGGGAGCATCTAGAATATACCAGAGATGTGGTAGCTGAGAGACTCTCAAGACTCAAATGGAAAGACCGTAGATGAAATTCCCAACAGTTGGTTGGGAGGAGGAACTTGTAAAACCCACCTCCAGTAGAAAGACAGGGCATCAAGTGGAAGGATTGCTATCTCACAGTCAAAACCACTGACTCAGAATTGTTACTGTCTAAATTAACTGCAGGGACAAAAATATGAAGAGACTGGGAGAAAGGAGGTCTAGTGGCCATGACCAGTCCAACTTGAGATCCATCGCAAAGGAAGGCTCCAAGACCTGACACTATTACTAATGTTCTGTGCTTACAAACAGGAGTCTATCATGACTGCCCTCTGAAAGGCCCAACAAAGAGCTGAAAGAGTCAGATGCAGATATTTATACCCAACAAATGGACAGAAGCTAGGGACCCCTGTAGTTAAATTAGAGAGAGGCTGGAAGAAGCTGAGGAAGAGGGAGATCCTATAGGAAGACCAACAGTCTCAACTAACACGGACTCCTGAGGTCTCTTAGACAGACTTGAGGCCCCAGGGAGTAAGGAGGCCTTGTGGAGTTGGTAGATGGGTGAAACATCCTCTTGGAGATTGGAGGAAGAGGAATGGGATGAAGAACAGTCAGGGGGCAGATTGTAAGGGGGAATAATGACTAGACTGTTAAAAAAAGATTAAATAATAATAATAATAATAATAATAATAATAATAATAATGTCATAAACAGTAAAAGATAGTGTCTCTCAAGGGTACAGAATCTAGCCAATCCCATGGTGTACCCCCAAGTCCATCCAGGAAAGAGTAGAGGATTCTAAACTGATTTTGACTTGAAGTACCTTAGTTTCATTCTCAGCAGAATGAAAACTGTTGAAAATTAAATTCACTAAGAAAAAACAAAGTTGCATTTTCTGCTCTGCTTCTTACATGATGAAGAGTAAACATCATCACCCCATCTTGTCCTGTGCACCCATGCCAGGGGCATAGAACTGAAAATAATTTCCTTAGTTTGTGCATTATTCACTTTTCCAGTGTTGTGAATAAACATGTGAGAGAAGCAATAAATAAATAAATAAATAAATAAATAAATAAATAAATGTAATAATAAGAATTAAATAATAATAACAGCCTGAAGATAGGAAATATGAATAAAATTTTAATATCCATAAAAAAAGAAAAAAACGAAGAATGGGAAAAAGATATAGTTGAGAGGGAGGAAGAATTCTGAGATTAAGACAGTCTTTTACAAATCAAGCTAGACTCTTCAATATAAAATTTATCTATCACCCATACCTAAAATGCCCTTCTTTACATGGTTGCTCCTTGAAAAAAGGAAAGAAAAGTAGAACCCAACTGACTGGCAGTTCCATCTCTGGGATTCTTCTTGCAAGGGCCTATAGCCTGTGGGCATCTCCCATCTTGGATTCACACTTCTGCAGTGATCAAGATTTTAAATCACACTGCAGATTAGGGTGCTGCCATAGTCCCTGTAGAGCTGCAAATCAATCAATGGCAGCTGTGTCACAAAGGAATTTCTTTCTGAATGGCTCACAATCTCCCCTCTAAATTATCAAGATTTGATGTTCCCCAAAATGCTAGCTAACAAATACATCTTTTATAAGTAACACATTGAATCTAAACCTAGCTCATAATGCAGGCTGATGCATTGCTATTTTAAAGATCTTCTTCTTTATTAAAAAGCTGTACACTCTAGAATTAGTAATTTGTAGAGGAACAATTTACAGGCACCAGTTGATGCTCAATAAACTTCTGCGAAACCTTGACTCTGACACAGTAAAATGATGTTTGATATTACAGTACTTTTTCTTACATGAGACAAGATTTTTCTGTGCCGTGCCGTGTCTCCAATTTGAGAAGCAAGAAGGATACAGCTTCGTTTCATCTAATGCCATGTGTGTTCTACTTTCTTAGTTTTTTTAATGCAATGCCATCTAGTAAGGACAGGTGTCAGTAGTTCCTCATAGGCAGAGCAGAGCATCCCTATTAAATACTTGGCTACTCCTGCTAATTTCCATCACCACTTGACACTTAACCCATGATGCACATTGCCATGGTAACACACTCCAACTGCACATAGTTTTTCATGACTTCCCAACCTCTAGTTTGCAACATTGAGATTTTCATTTACTAAGGGGGACAAAGAGGTTTTCTCTTTAATAATTTCTTCTACAAAAACTGAACAGAGGAATTATTCTTTAAGCAGAGTAGCCCAGGAGCTTCCAAACACTTCTCAGGATTAAAGAAGTCAGCAGAATAGTTGACTCTCTTAACTTTCTTCGTAATTTAGATTCTTACATATTTTCAATTATTTCTGTGCTTAGATAAATCCAAGCTAATCCATTTCAGGTAACTTATTACATACATAATTCACATCAAAAAATGAAAGAGTAGGATGCCTTCAAATATATTTGAATAAACCATGCTTTTCTGCCATAATTAGACTGAGGTAAATTAAATGATGAAAGTAAAAGCAAGGGATGCTTTATTTACCAGTTTAAAAATATATTTTTAAAAACCATCTAAAAACTTACTTAAAACAAAAATGAAATTAAAATATATATTCTAAAATATAATGATGTTTGTTAGATTTGAAATCATTTTGTTAGGAAAAGTATAAAGGCAATAGCATTTAAAAATGAGAAAACTAGTTCATTCTTTAGAATAATGATGATATTATATTTCACAATACAGCAAGGTGTTTTGTTAGAAAATTCAAAATACGCCTACTTCAATAAACCATGACCTTTGTGGTATGATGTTATAGGCAGAGCACACAAGATTCTATTTTTTAATTACATCATCTCTCCCTTCTCTTTTCATATGCCAAACTTTCCCATATACTCCTCATTATTCTTCAAATTTATGACCTCATTTTCCCTTAATTGTTAAGGCAAGCATATATGTAAATATGTGCATATGTATGTGTATAGATGTATGTATCTAAGTATAACCTATTGGTATAATTTACTTCTCTTATTTTGTCAGGGCTGACTATTTGCCTCTGGACAGATAATAGGTGCTATTTCCTAAGCAAGATCGCTCCTTCTGCTCCCAGCTTTCCCGATTTGTCTATAGTTGTACAGTTAAGGCCTTGAGGGATTTTCTCTGTCCACTTTTGTGTATCCCTTGGTATCACACTTGTTCACCTTCTCATGGGAAAGCTCCACACATTGACTAGTAACGAACTATTTCACTGTGTTTTCAAAAGAGAAAACTGGCAATATGTACCAGGTGGTGTGCCCTATGGCCCTTGCTCATCTGCTCCCACAGGAATCTTCATTGGAAATAGAATGACAAACACTGGCCATCCAGCCTCCCAATGCCAAGTACTGCAAACAAATTAATCCTTTTCTGGAAAAAAAAAATGAACTTTAATGACTATCTCTTCACTTGCATGTTCTTTTAATGCCAATTTATTAAACAAAGCTTCGATTTGAAGTTATTTTTAACCTTGATTTATATAACGTATTGATTCTCAAAATTATAAAATAGAAAATCAAACGCTGAACTAGACTTAAAATAATTTTTGTTCTACACATGTCTGGTAGTGGTACAATGTTTAACCTGGTTCTCTGTCAGTTCAACCCTGTATGTCTACTGATTTATGTTAAGTTAGTTAGAAAAAATATCACTTTGCTTTTTGGTTTATTAGCTTATTAATTATCCCATTGGGAAAGTGGAAAATCTTTGGTAAGCCTCTGCTATGTAATTTCCCAATTCATCTTATTGGTTGTAATTTATTTACAAGCAGATTGAAATAAATGTTTATTCTTGTTTACAAAAAGGTATATAGAATCACACTTGTTTGGGTAAAACAAATAAAGCTTATAGACACTTTTCTGAAATTCTTCCATTAATAAAAGGAAGTTTGTTTAACATTGAGGTTGAAATATGTTAACATTTATAATTGTATTCAATTTGGAAAACGTTGGCTGAAAAATTTCTGTATGAAAATTATGCACCTAGGAGGTGTGAGAATTGAAAAAAAATATAATGATAGTCAGGAGTTAAAGATAGTTAGGGGTTAATTAATCTCCACATGATATCAGAAATTTGGTTAGGGTAAAAGAACCAATTCTTATGAAAAACAGAGATGTCCCCAAATCTGTCTTCCTTTCCTCATGCATGCTTGCTTGCAGTATGCTTTGCCACTGAAGATCATATTTGTCACTTAAGATAACATGCATAAAGAATATACATGTGAAGATAAGCCTAAACTCTTTAAATACGAGACATAAGTTTATAACACTACAAATATAATATATTATAAGAACAAATTATATCAGTTTGGTTTCAAACTAGACTACAGATAGTGTGGCTCAATTGAATAAATAGTTTGGATTCATGATTATTGCGTTCATATGAGATATTGTGGAATATTTTGAATAGTAGATATATGAGTTATGGACACAGAAAGCATTCAGACATTTGTTTGATTTTGCACGTTTCACTTGAAGTTAATACATATGATAAAACTATCAGTAGAAGAAATGCACCCAGATTTTAATTCAAGGCAAAGAACAATTCATGTTTTAAATATGATTTTATAGTGACAAAGCACATTGCAAGCAAGCTTGTGTGAGGAAAATAACATAGATTTGGAGACATAAATATTTTGCATAACCAACAACAAATAAAACTCATTAAAAGGTTATTTATGAGTGAGTGAAATATTTTGTCATATAACATATAATATATACATATATCATATATGTCATATAATATCTACACATACATGTATCTTCTTATAAGAAACTAAGAAAATTATAATAATGCTGTATAGATAGGTGCAAGGATAAATAAATTTTGCTATGCACAGATTCTTATTTTAGGCCCGTGCTAGAACATGTTTGTATATATGCTCTTTAATTCAGTATTGCTCAACTCTTTTACCCTTTGTATGTGCTACGATACTTTAAGTGTAAGCTTGAGATTAGCCCACTAGCTAGCTGAGTGATTGAGTAATTCCTCAATATTGTGTTTGTGCTTACCACCTAATATCAATTATTTATGCTTGTTTGTGTTTATATCCCACAGTTTCAGACAAGAAACAAGTGTGACTGCATTGATCTGCATCCTGGTGCTCAGCTCCCTGACAAAACTGATTCTTTGACAAGAGTTGAGGGCTCTTTCCATCAGCCAAATTGATTGCAACTGACATTTGACAAAGTGGCTAATCAGAGCAGTCATCAGTTCCCTTCAATGTAGAAGCTATACAATCAGACAGGTTCTCATTGGTCAAAGAGACACCAAATTAAAGGAAAAGGACCAGGTATTACAGCACACTCAATAAAGAGATGAACTAACATCCAAATATAAGCCAATAGAGGTTTCCCTCATTAAATGTTTTCTAACACAAATGCTGAAGGTCTTCAGTGTATTCAGTATCCAGCTTTATAGTAACATTATAAAAAGTTTGTTCTCCAAAAATAATTTTGGACATTATTTATTTGTAAACTTAAATGCAAATTTGTTTATTTACATTGGAGAAGAAGCTGAGTCTTACCTTCAGACTGATATCCACGGTAAAGCAACTAAGATTAGCTTTGTTTTGTTTTTTGTTTTTTGTTTTTGTTTTTGTTTTTGTATATTTTAATCTGAGAAAAGGTCCCATGTATCCCCTGCCAGCATGACTATGAGTTTTTGTCCTGTCTCTAACTTGAATGCTTGGATTAAAGGAATACAAGATTCCATCTAGTTGATTGGGGGTTAAAAAACCTTACCTAGAGTCCTTAGCATGCTAACGAAGAACTCCGCAGACTGAGCTAGCTCACCTTCTAACTGTGCACTTAATAAGAACTAAAGCAATGAAAGTTTTCACTATGTAATTAGAGAAGTTAATATATTAGACAACAATACTTTTCTTCTATAAAATACATTTCTGAAGAATAAATACAGACTGGAAATACAAGTATTAGCGTTATTAGTAAGATGAATTAGTAAAAATATAATTTAGCACCAACTTATAAAAACTGAAGATAACTCTTAGAAATTCACTATCATTTCCCATTTATATCCATATGTCCTTTACATTCTTTGATTTTCAATGCATGGTATCCATCATTAGTATTATTATTAATTTGGTTTATTAAAATGCTCCAAATCTGCCTAATAATTCTCTGTGAATTTGCCTCAGTTTCCCCTGGCTGTTTCTTTCAGTTTTGAGCATTTGCTTGCTTTTCAGTGCAACAAGACTTATTGAATTGTTCCCTTGGCCTAGTGAAGGTTTCTATAACTGGAAAATGGCATTGGAAACTGGAGCAGAGTTCCCATCATTGGTGTTGGTGTCTGATTGTTTCTCAGCAATCAGGGCAAGGATACAGATAACAAAGACGGCAACAAATAAACAGATGTTAATATTGTCCCAACCAATCTGATGTCCAAAGGTCTATGGTATTCTTCCACATTTATTCTTTGTAAGTCTGTCTTTTAACATCAAGGAAATTATGTTTGACTGATGTAAAGAGAAAAGACATTGAGACATACTAAGTTATATCAATATCACCATATAAAATATTCCAACTTTTCAAAATCCACAGCCTTATGAAATCAAAAATAAAAAAATATATTAAAAAATAAAACTTTAAAGTCTCCCTAAAATTCCAAGGAGTCTCTAAAATATCCAAGGTCTCATAACTGTGAACTCCTATAAATAAAAACAAACATTGAATCTTGTTTTATTCCAACAAGGAAAAATCAGGGAATAGTCAGAAGCAAAATCAGACCATAATCCCACAGTGTAAAAAAAAAAAAAAAAAAAAAAAAGTGATGGAAGTCTGGAGCCTACTGACAATCCTATGGGCTCTATTGCTGTCATTTCTCTAGCTCTGCCATGTATACAACACACAGTTTGTCAATTGAGGCCAACTCCATTTCGTACTTACTGATACCTTGGCAGTCACCTTTTGGTTACTAGTGTTTCTAATATGCTGGTTCTCTGGGTGCAAGTGGTCTGCCACCAAAGATATAATTTCTTGGGTTCTATTCAGACACTCAAGCATGGTTTCAAGCCTCAAATTTTCTTTATAACTCTTCTACTACAATAGAGGCTACGTTTGCCAGTGGCCTCTTGTGACTTCATCAGTGCCAGGACTCAGCTGCTCTCGATGACACCTTCATGTCTTGAAAACCAATAGCACCTGAGAAATGTTCACACACTCCCAAGTTCATCTGCCCTGGCCTGGAGGGGACTGTGGTTTTTGTATGCTGACTCAGAGGAAAGGCTTTCCAGATGATTTCAGCTCAATGATGCTAGTCTCCACTTAATGATGGCTGATTTCTCAGCTCCAGCTAATCATCATCAATTGTCTCAGTAAAGGGAGTGTTTTACTGTAGTAGTTCTGGTACCTTGTTAATAAAAGCTGACTCTTGATACCCAGCCTACCAGAATGGTATGGTTATACTATAAAATATAACATTGATGGCATAAGTAAGGTCTTTGCTTGTCTCAGAAATTTCACTAGTCAGGGCTTTGTCATCAGCAACATTCTCAAGTTTTTTTTCTTCTGAGATCTAGCAGTTTGGCCCCTTGAGCTCACAGAAGTCGTTGGCTTTTCTAGCACAAAGTTCCAAAATTCCTAAACACTTTCCAAAAACAAACAGGTCTGTCAAAGAAATAGTCTACTCCATTGTACCAAATCCTGTCTTATTTGTTGTTTGTATTGTTGTTGTTTGCTATTCTTATCAAATACCTATTTGTGTAATTTTCTCCATTGAGGTTTCCTCATCTACCTGTGTCAAATTGCCAAAAGAACTCCAAGGAAAGCTATGCATAAGAGTGATTTTTTTTAAAAAAAAATATTTTCAATGACAACTTTGGTAAGAGATCCCTTTGTGAAGACTTTACAATGGAAGCCAAAATAGAGTGAGTAAAAAGAAATGGTGAAAATATGGGGAAAAAAAGCATGCAAAGGCAACAGTGTGTTGGTTCTTAATAGTAATGGTTAATACAAGTTAAAGGAATAATACATTCTTTCATATGATTGCTATCTGACAGATATGTGCTTGAATATGCTTGTGGGGGATCTTCAGAGAAAATTTTCTCTCTTATATTTATAGTTTTCTTATTATATGGAAAATAGCCAGTTTTCATACAGAATGGAAAATCAGTTATGCTGTATTACAAAGTCAATAAATATAATGAATATGTGGTCTAATAACTCATTGATATTCAATAAATAGAATCTCTAGTGTAGAGGTATAATTATATACAAATATATAATGTATTCTAAGATCAGATAGATGACAGCTCCTCTCTTCTCTAAATCTTTATCTTACTTGTAAGAAGCCAAAGCCTCTTCAAGTGCATCCAACTGAAAGTGAATAATTTATCTGACTCAAAGTGTGTAAAGAACAGAAAGGACAAAAACTAGGGAGGATGCTTGGGGAGAAAACCAAAGAGATAAATAATATATAACACTTACCAACCTGGCTATTTGTTCAATATGGGATGTTTATTTTAGTCTTTGTGTACTTTTACCTGTACTTTGTTCTGTAGTAAGTTTCAGGAGGCACAACCAGTTTATAGAAGTTGAGAGTGAAGGTGCTTTCAGTACTTCTGTTCTAGATAGTTACCACAAAAGGGTTCTTGAAAATAAGAAAATTTGTCTGCTAAGAGATCTTTTGCTAACACTGACATAGATATATCTGTTCACTAATATTTACCAATTTAACTTTACTTCATTTAGATATGTGGGAACTTGAATTCAGAAAAAAAAAGTATTAATTCATTCCCATTTAAACTTAAGGTTCTTAAGAGTTAGTTATGACCTGCATGCCATAATGCTCCATGAATTTCAGAGTTCTGAGATGCAGACCTAAGAGTTCCTGACTTAAATCATTGTTGTCCTATCTTTTTTGACAAAAAAGAAAAACAGAAGCAAAATGCAAATATTGCATTAGAGGCATGAAATTAACATGACATATTTAGCTTTTACAATGGGGATATAAAGCAACTAAGACAATATAGTTTTAAGACCCAGTGTCTTAACAAGAGCTAAGCAAAAATTATATTTCCATGAGTAAAATAAAATGCTATTTTTTCCACCTTGGTTACCACCTAAATTTAGAGGAAAGATTCTATCACAGAAGAAGTCCCATATATTTCAGATATGGGAATTTGGAAAATGGGGTTGAAAATAACTTGGAATCCTCCTCCCTGAAAACTAACTCTCATAGACTCTGAATGGGCTCTGTCAACTGCCAAGGAAGCCAAAACAAAAACAAAACAAACAAATAACATTCAAAGGTTCTTTCTAGCTGTAAAGTGTACAAACTACAATGACCAGCCTATTAGGGTCTGCAAGGATATAAGAGTGGCCTTTGGATGTTAGAGGTACCAAATGTCTGTCTAGTTGAACAAAGGCCTGCTCAATAGTAGATACTCCTGTATGGTACTCCAAACATATCCAACTATTAATGGCTGGAGATGTTATAGATTCTAGAGGTGCACTTACTATGCTAGTTTTCTAAGCATCATAGTTTCTAATTATATCTTAAATATCTATCCTGATGCCCATAGACAAGTGTAGTTCTAGCTCGTCATCAAAGAAGCTTTTTGCAGAAGATGAGGACTATTATAAAGAACCATAATTGGCTAAAGTACAGGAGATTATTGGCCATGAATGCATAACCTCAGATATATCTACAACACAACCTCTATACCCCAAATTCAGGCAAATATCACAGAAGAGGCCAGAGAAGGATTTTTAGAGCCAAAATATAGGAACATCTGATGTAGATGTTGACTTCCAATGGGAGCAAGGACTATTTCAGAAGTTGCCATCCCTAAATGAAGAGCTAAGGGTACCCATTGGTCTCAGGGAGTTGGCGGTTCAGTATGCCTCAGCAATGGTCTCTTTAAGTGTACCTATGATAAGTGGTGGTGCACTCCTTCAATCCCAGCACTTGGGAGGCAGAGGCAGGAGGATTTCTGAGTTCGAAGCCACCCTGGTCTACAGAGTGAGTTCCAGGACAGCCAAGGCTACACAGAGAAACTCTGTCTCGAAAAACCAAAAAAAAAAAAAAATACTAAATAGACTCTAAAGGATGGACATATTCACAAATTCAAGAGAGAGAAAAAGAAAGAGTACAAATGATAAGAATATATTATCCCAGTTTGAAATTCTCAAAAAATAAATTTAAAAGTTTTATATTCTCTATATATTTGTAAAGTAATATAAAAAATCTGTGTACACATCAGTGTTTAGCTTTGGTTCATAGCGAGATCATAGGTAGGTAAAAAATAATGCTATTTACTTTCAAAATCATCTCAATGTTTATGACATTTTTCATAGTCACAGTTCTTGTTTCTTCCATTTGTCTTGCAGTTTTAATCACTATACACAATCTAGGCATACACAATTCCTACTTTCCCCTTCTATATATTTCCATCCCACTTTGAAGTCAAAATGCAGCCTGATGGGTGCCCAAAGTCTATAATCTTTTTGCTAACCACCAAGTGTTTTCATTCTTCAACGTGTAATTGTTATCACCCATCATGAGTAGACCCAGAGACACGGATGCCCAGAGCACGGCAGTGAGAGACATCAGTTTTGTTCCTTTATGAAGAATTATCTGGGTGGAAGGAAACAGTAAAGCATGCTGGCATTAGTGGGTGGACTTTCTAGTCATACTTGGATTATTTTTAGCTCTGTTATTCTATAGGTATATTCCCTTGAAGAATTATTTGCCGGGCCAGCAAGATGGTTCAGCTGACAAAAGCTATGCAGCTTGAGGACTTGAGTTTCATCCCTAAGAACTATGTGTTAGAAGGAAAAATCAGACTTCTGCAGGTCACTCTGATGTACTCATGAGCACTGTGGTACTCATGCCTGGGCACACATAAGCACTTCCATACATATACACAGCAAAACCTAATCAAAAAATTAAATAATTTATCTTCTGTGTAAATAAAGAAAATATCTAATTTAAAAAAAAAAAAGACATGAAAAAAAAAGACTCAATTTTGCAAAGGATACTACCATAGTTTGTCTATGACCATATCACTTCTTGGTTTGTCATCACTAAGTAAATTGCAATAACATAGTGATAGACTAGTCTGTGGAGCAAAATATAACAGGAATTGACTGTACAATATGACTCCTACTCTTCTAAATAGCAGACGTGATCCAGGTAGAACAGTCGTGAACCATGGTCTGCTATACAAACTTGTATAAAGTCTTGGAATTTCTACATATCAGTTTCCACATCCAGAAAACAGATACCTGAATAATTTCCATAGAGGCCCCTTGGTTTATGATAGTTTTAGGCCTTTAAAAATGATTGTGAATTAAACGTACTATGCATTTAAAATAGTTAACCTTCTGAATATTGTAAGTTCTCAGCACAGCACAGTGTAGGGTGTTTGCTGTTGACTTGAAGTCTTATGTTTGTTTGGCAGAGTAACTTGCTGCTGTTGTCAAGTACACTGAAGGAGTATCTTCTATTGCTATCACCAGGCAAGTAACATAGCAAAATTTAAACTAGGTTTGCTAATTGCATGTGCATCTTCTATACAACATGGGTAAGCCAGAGAATGCATAAATTAATCTGGGTAAGACAGGAACTCAGTGTATTGCTGGGTTCATGTAAATTCTCAAATGTGAATGGCTGTTGGTACTGTTGTTGCTTCTGGTAGTACTGCTAATTTGCTATCTTTAAAGATGTGTGCTATCTTCAAAGATAGTGGCCAAGTATGACTCTGGTTTTATATATATATTGGCATGTCCTACAGTCAGCAACACATAATGCATGACTCTGTAGGAATGTCAGGAGGGACCTGGAAATTGAGGGTGGGAATGTGATATCATGAATTGCAGCACTACTGCTTTGCATGGAAAAAGAACCATATCCAGAGACTGGAACATTTGCTGTGATACTGAAAGGGCCCAGGCTGGAAACCTCTATGGCAGAAGCTTCTGCAATCTTGTGGTCTCCACAACTGTCAAAGTCTGCAGGCTGCCACTGCCAACCAATAAAGATTATTATGGAGACCTTGAGAAACTGAGCTTGCTAAGCTTTTGGGGCTCAGTCACATGCTTATGTTGCTCAATAAAGGCTGGGAACAGAACAGATCACTGTCCTTGTATTACATTTCTGTTCACAAACCCAGGCTGAGGCTTTGGGCATAGTTTTCAAGCCTTTGCAGTGTCATATATCTGAAAGCTTTGTTTCCTTTACCTTGTCCCTTTAAACCAATCTCTTCCATCCCATATTTTCTAATATCTACATGTTTAATTGGAATAAAATTAATTGATGCTAAAGCTTGATAAAGACATCCAGTGATATGCATGCTCTTCTGTTGTTCATTTATAAACCTATTTTATTTTTTTAAAAAATGCACATAAGCAGATGTTTTTCCCTAAGCAAGTCAAATCCTCTCTGAAAGGATTAGCCTAGAATGACTTTTTTTCCTCTAAAATAGCCCTCACCGGTCCTTAACCTGAGCTCAGATCAAGTCTTGTTATTCTTATAATACTAATCACAAGAATCTTTGCTTCCAGAATCTTAAATCTAAGTATCTAATGGAACTTTCACCTGTGACACAATTTCTTCCCACCCTTCTGTTTCTTCACATAGACTCTTGCAAATAGAACGAGAAGAAATCTGCTATTGTTTTGTGTTATATTATGAATTTTAATGAGTGAAAAATAACGTCAAATCTTTCTATACATATTGCTTTATAATTTTATAACTTAATAATAGGAACTTTCATCTTAACACAATGCTAAACCCATGGCAAGTTAAACAATAAAATCAAGCAAAGCAAAGCAAAACAAAACAATTGAACAAAAGGAAGGTGTTCCTTAATGAATCAATGGATACATACAGGAAGCAAATCTGTTTTCTGCCTTCTTTGTCTTTATGTGACAAAGCCAAAATAAAAAATGACAGTATCTAAAACCAGATACAGTGTACTCATACTTCCTATTTTATAATTTTATCTTTATCTGGACGTTTTTTCTTTCCTTCCTAATAGATTATCCTGTCATATTTAGAGTTGACCAACAGAAGTTTTGCAAAATTTGGTGTCCATGCAGGCTAATCATTAGCTAAAGTGCCAACATTCATGTGGTCTCACTTCATTAAATGCACCTTCCTGGTGACTCGCCCTGTATAAAATTTATTTTTAAGAAGCAACAATATTATGGCAGGGTCAGCAGAACACTGCCTGTTAGTCATCACAGGCCCAGCTCAGCTTTCGGAGCTACAGTTCAGCATACTGACAGGCAAGGTTTCTGACAAACAAGCTGAAGGTGAAGGGCAAATATGTAAATAGTGGAATACTGCCATGTACTTCTCTCTGCCAGACTGGGTCTACAAGGCTCTAAGGATGCAAGGTCACACAGCCCGTAGCCATGATGGGAGTGTGTGCTGCAGTGCCCTAATTGAATGTACATGCTTTGGCATCATGTGCCTTGATTAGCTCTGTGTGGGCTGATCAGCACTAGGCTGGAGCACAGCACTGTCTGGGTAAGAACATATGGGCAGTGCAGATGTTCCAAAGGTGACTTCAGCCAACAGGCAGCCAGCTTCCCTCTGTAAAGCATCATCATAGCTTATCTTAAGCAAGAATAAACAGGAAGGGTCTAAATAAATTTTTCTTGGTTAAGGAGTCTAATAATCTTGTTTTCAAAGACAAACAACTGGCTTCTCCTATTTGGCATCATGACTTTAAAAATAATCCTGTCCTTGAAGCCCTTAAGTATTTTCTCTACAATTGAAATAAAAGATAAACCGAAGTAAGAGATAAGAGAGATAAACAAAGAGTCTCTGTAGCAGGCCAAGTTAAACCAATCCAAATATTCCCAGGTCATACAATTTCTTAGTATATATTATATGTTACTTATCACTTTATTAAACAAATTTATGAAGCATAAGTATTGAAGGGATAGTGAATACAAAAAAAAAAAAAAACCCTAAGATCTAAAGTAGGATTCCTTTATTGTAGAAGATGTAACTTGTTACAGTGATGTGTATTAGTTATAACCTCAGGACTTAGTCCCAACTCTACCAATAATTAGCTGTACTGTCTGAGCACCATTGTTCTAAACTCAGGGCTAGTCAGTTTCTACATGATTACAAATGTATTCCCAGGCCTAAACTATGAGTTTAGTTCTTGTCATACTGCTACTTTATATATTAAAATATCTATTCAACTATCCCAGTGACTGCTCTATGGCAAGCACAGTTCTAGGTGGTGGAGATGCTCTGTCAATAAGAGTACAAGTGTAGGCAGAGGTGCATCAATACAAGTTTTACCTGGTAAGTATATGAACAAATATAGATCAGGGAGTCAGTACAGACATGGGAAAAACCACAGGAATAAAATACAGCCCTGTAGCTAACAGGTGTTAGTAGGAGACTCAAAGTAAATGCTACTGTTACATTTTAGTGGGAATGGTGTACCAGTAATTAACATGATAATTTTACCTACAGATAATACCTTGATGAAGGTAAAACAAAGCAATATTGGCTGTAAAGGTAATGTTGGCCTTCTGTTTTAGAAAGGAGTGAAAACACATATTATGTGGTTAGGTTTCAGGTTGGCCCTGTGTGTCTTTTTCATATTCTTGACTGGTATGACAAACATGGCCCAGTAGGTTGGATGCCATCAATACAGAAAAAAATAGTGATTGAAATGAACTCAACTACATTCTTATTTATAATTAACATACAAGGAATTGGGTGACAGTGTGGCATTTACAATGTTTTTTTTAGTTGATTTCCCTATCTCCCCATCTTCCTGTCTCCCCATCTTCTGTCTAGTTTTATGTCATCACTTTCATCCAGTTAAATGTTCTGTACTGCATTCTATTGTGCTGAATGGAAAGCATGGGAAGTACACAGCACATATTTTGCATACAAGGATAAATTCTACCACACATGTTAAAACATTTTAATTATCTACATACTTCAAATTTATTAGCATCTTAACAGATTTGCAAAACAAAACTAAACACTATCTGATCAAAATTATCATATATCAATTAGTTCACAGGCTGTGCCCTTGGTGCTTGTCCACTTCGCAGTTTCCTTATGCTTATCCTGAACAGATCCTTAATAGATCTAGAACATCATGTCAATAGCACTGATGTGAGAGATTGCATTTCTTATATCCCACATCTTCCTCTGAGAGAATCTAATGACAAATAATGTTCATTAAACAAGCACATTGTAGCAATTGATTAATTTTTTAAAAATCTGCAGTCCAATATTGTTTGAAATACCCTTAGTATACTATTTATACACAAAAGCTCTACTTAATATAGCTTTCAATTATCAGACGCAAAATAGTTTTAAAAATATATTTGAAATTTTAAAATGGAATTGTGCATCATATAGCTACTTTACAACATCTTACAAAAATATTTTCATAAATTTTGAAGTAATTGTTTATTGAAAGTAGGACTTTGCTTCATATATTTTCATCTTTATCCAAACATTTCATTAAAATACCAATCTTTTGAAATTCTAGAAGTATTATTAGTAAAATTTAAATGCTTAAGTTGTTTGTTACTTTATATTTCCTATTTATGTAGCTTTTCTTAAGGAATTAACATGACTTTAGTTTAACAAAATGATAATTTGGATAAGTAACTGCCAAAATCTGTATATTGAATGTTACCTGTGATGGAGCAGATGACCTGGATTGACACTTAATGATATATTTAAATTGTATTTATTTAGCTTAATTCTCAACATATGTGACCACTTAAAAAAGGCATAGTATTATCAAATAATTAGCTTGAAAACCAGCTAGGATCTTGTGAGTAGTGAAGATAAAGACCCTCCAATATGTGTAGACCTAGGTACCCTGCTTCTGTTATCAGATTTTCCAGCAGATATTTGCTTTTAAGGCCTTTGTCTTTCACCATCAAATCAGGTGAGAGTAGACTAGAATGACAAAAATTGGGAAAGCAATAGCTTAGCTGTGAGGACTCCCAAAGAAGACTTTTTATAAGGTATGCTGAGGAATGACACAATCACACATTCGTGTGCTCTTTACCAAGATCATTATGAGTATATGCTTGCAATAAGCAATCTTAAGTCAAGAGATATTGCCGTCTTTGGAGACAAAGAACAGGTTTGTAGTTTGCTCCTTGTATTCAGTAGTTTATAGAAATATTGGCTCTTTATATTCCTCTGAAGAATGTTGTATTGCCTTTGCTGTTATTTTAACTGGCATTTAAACTAGGTAAAATTAGACTAAGAAAAATCTTTCTTTTTTTTTTATATTAGATATTTTCTTTATTTACATGTAAATTTTTCCTTTCCCAGGTTCCCCTCCAAAAAACAAACAAACAAACAAAAACAACAAGAACAAACCCCTTTTGCCTCCCCCCTCCCCATGCCTGCCACCCCACCCTCTCCCAATTATTGACCCTGACATTCCCCTACACTGGGGCACAAAACCTTCACAAGGCCGAGGTCCTTTCCTCCTATTGATGATCGAATTTGCAATCCTCTACTATACACATGCTGCCAGAACATTCAGTCCCACCCTGTATAGTTCTTATGGCACAATAAGAACTAAATTCAACACCTTCAGAGTACTACTAGATACTCCAAAACACCATAATGAGTAATCTTCCTTTTCAATATTTATTGAGAAACTGAAAAATTTAAAGCACTCTTCACTACAACCTAATTGACTGTCCTGCTGAAGACTTTGCACAGTGCATAGCTTCCATATTACAAAACAACTACACATTTAGACATAGTGTTAAGAGTCTACATTTGGTAAAATGTTTTGTTATTTATTACGCCAATGAAATACAGGAGCATTCTTATCCAAGAAGTGATGTGAATAATCTGAGGTGAGTTTTTAAAAAGTAACTGAAATATAGCCATTTCTACACTGCTACCACCGTATGAGGATGTGAAGAAAATACAGTAAAGTGCCCCTGCCTCCCACCCCCATCCCCACCATTCAGCAAGGGGAACTGATTTCAGATCTCCAACATCCATGTAAAAGCCAGGAACAGTAGCCGGCACCTGAAGCCCAGGTCTGGGCTTATTCTCAGAGCTTATTAGGCATCCACCTACTCAAATCAGTGATGTCTACATTCAGAGAAAAAACAGGTGTAAAAAAGGCCAGTGATAGGAATAGTGCATACTTCATTAGGAGGGGTTTGTTAGAGGGGTATCATAGACCTAAAAACTATAGGCTATCGCCAGTGCTACTGGTTGCCCTCTGGAACTTAAGAGTTAAAAACCTATTGCTGAAGACTCTGTATACTTGAACCATAGAACATAGGGAATCAAACTGCTACTGACCAGAACGTTCTTCATTTCTGTCTAAATTTCATAGTGTGGGAAGATGGTATACATATTATAAAAAGATAAATATAGTCATCAATCACTCATCTGTGAAACTTGTGCTCTATAATAATGATTGGCCTGACAAGTAATTCCCAGTAGGCAACATTGGTATAAACATCTGAGTAATAACCAATCACTGATTACATTTAAGTCCCAGTCCATAAAAAGAAATCTAGTCCTGGTACCATTACTGAGCCAAGAAATCATGACTAGACATTTCATGGGCCCAAGTAGAATCTACTACTGTTATTTGGTGAATTGACATTTTATGAAACTGATTCCTAATGACTTACCATTGTACCCTTAGATCAGTGCATTTCTCAACCTTCATCAGAGAAACTTTTATATGCAGTAGAAGTTGACTAATATTATACCAAACTGGAGAAGATACAGAGAGTAAAAAGACTGCAAAATTATCAGCCTTAAATGAAACAAATATATTACACATAGTCCTGAAAATGCTCAAGATATCATTGTAGAAAAGGGTTTAGAAAGATTTTAAAATCCAAAGCAGTGGTAGCAAAAAAGAGCACAATGGTTTTAGGATACAATAAGCAAGCTTTATGTACAAGTATATTTTGACAGAATGGACAAGATGTATTCAAACCCAAGCCAAATTAAATCCTAAAAAGGATAGGCAAGTTGAACTTCCAATTCCATACCATGGAACTATTGGCAATTGTTACCTGATGGGAGAGGGAGAAATATATTTCTCAAAGATTATAGTCACGGGGTATTTTCCCATGCTCCAGTAGAAGACTACAATTCCAAGAATATTGTGACTTAAAGGTTGACATAAGAGAGAAACAAACAAACAAACAAACAAAAAACCAAAAACAAAAGCAAAACAACAACAAAACCCACAGTTGGCTAGATTGGGAAGTAGAGAGTGTTTGTGAGAGAGGGATCAATATGGTATAATATGTACAAAACTCTCAAATAACCAACTAAAACTATGGTGTACAAGAGAAGGATTCAGGAAAAAGCTAAGGACCAATCTCTGGACTCCATACACATGTATACACACTCACACAACTGAATTACACACATGCAAACATATGCACACACATTTTAAAGCTGAAATGCCATGCTTATAACAAACATTAATGAATCAAGCAAAATTTCAGATTTCTGTACGTTTCTCTAAAAAAATGCCCATCACCCCATTTTCAGCATAAGCACAGTATACTGGCTGTGATGGTTAATTTTTGTCTATTTGACCCAGACCTAGACATATCTGTGAGGAGAAAAATCTCAGTTGAGAAAAAATTTCCACAAGTTTGGACTGTAAGGATGTATGTGGGTCATTCTCTTACTTGCCAGCTGATGTTGGAGGACCATGTACCTATGAATAGTGCCATTCTTGGGCAAGTGTGCCATGGTTATTTAAGAAATGTGAGGATGCAAGGAAAGCAAAACAGTAAGTAGAACTTTTCCATGATTTGTGTCTGATTCCATTCTCTGATGCACATTCCTACACTGAGTTTCTGCTTGATTTCCCTTGATGGTGAACCCTTTTCTTCTTCATGTTGTTTTAGCTGTGGTGTTTACCACAGCTGCAAAAAAGCATGTATAACACTGCTGAATTTATAAAATAAAAATATATGAAACTGAGAGAGCACATGAAGCATTTAAATAGATCTGCACTGTGTGTGTGTGTGTGTGTGTGTGTGTGTGTGTGTGTATTACTTACTCAAAGCAAAAGGATCTGATTTAAGAAAAAAATATCTAGACAATTTGAGGAGAAGCCATATTACATGAATCAGACCATATTTAATAGTAACCAACTTAACTTTAGTAGTAACATTTTGATTTGTAAAATATTTTGGAAGTTTTTGAAGTAAAAATATATTCATAACATTTTTCTCCTCTACTCTCCTCCCAAACATTCTAATGCACCCATTTGTTGTCACTCAAACTCATTGTCTCTGTCTCCTTAATCACACACACACACACACACACACACACACACACACACACACAC
>JADRCD010232242.1:1301-20133 GCA_019843815.1 Montemys delectorum
TCTCTCTCTCTCTCTCTCTCTCTCTCTCTCTCTCTCTCTCTCTCTCTGTATATACACACATTAGCATTTCTGCAATTATTTTTCTAATTATAGATAATTGATGTCTATAAAATCATTTTGGAAATACATCTAGAAAATCTAACAAAGGCTATGAATAAATATATAAATACATAAATGTGTAATTTCACCATCCATTGAAATCTGCTAAGGCACTGCATATTTCTTTGTGAGTGTCCTTTGTTTGTTCAGGATTTCATGATTGTGTGTCCATAGCGCTCTTGCTTACACACCAACAACCCCCACCTAACACACCCACAACAACAACAAAAAGTTCACACACCAGAAATGACTGTGCATGTACTCTTTAATAAGCAATGTAGCATACATAGGATTATGCCTAAGAGAGGGAACCTATGCCTGGTCTTCAGTGTTCTCACCTTTGTTCCTTCCCATTGAACACATCATTCATTCAGTTGGTCCAGCTCAGCCTCACTACTGTAACACTTGACTTCCTGCCCAGTCTCTTGGGATGATCTTTGACTCTTCAGTAGCGTCTACACAGCCTTCCTTCTCTGTGCTTGTCTGGCTCCATCTGGTACTCTACAGGTAGAAAGATCAATTTGCACATATTTGATACCTGGAGGAGATACTGGAGATAGCTCTGGATTCTTCTTGATCTTTTCCAGTACCTATGAGTTGTATCATTCTCACATTCAATAGCACAGCAGAGTAACATTGGACTTGGAGGTATAATAGTGGAAGGTGGGTAGGCCTAAGTCCAGATTCATTCTTTTAGCTCTACCATCTATGAAATGGGATAGTAAAAGTGGCTGTCTTTTACTCAGGAATTAATGTATTCAGAGAGATAACCTGGGGAAAGGGTTGAGGGTAGTGTCTGGTGACAACTCAAAACTATGGAGTCGGTAGTTCACCAGCTTAGAGTAGTACAGTAAAGTCATGTGAAGTGTTTGAAGAATAGTTTCCCCAGGTGAATGGCACAAGATGGTATATGCCAGTTTTATTTATCTGCAAATGGACACCAGGGATGAGTTGAAGAGGCAACGATTGTACAATCTAATCAGCATTGGCTACTTGAGTAGTCCTTATATTCTAAGCTCTTCACAGAATCTCAATTTTCATTATAATGCTACAAAGGGGCTATCGCCACTTTGTCAGTCAAGGTATTCTCCAGAGGAAGCTGGCTTAAATGATAAGAAGGTTTATTCTCTTTCATGCTAGGAAGTTTAAAAATCAGACAGTCTACAGAGCTGGTTGGTGCAGCTACCCAGTATATCAAGAACAGTCTTGTGTCTCTGTTGTCTATCCCTGGGAACAGCTCATCCTAGGGCCAGAAGCAAGACTTTTATGGTAGTTCCAGAATTGGAGCAATGCAGAGAGAGCAGTGTCTGGGGAGGTATAGACACTGCTCTGTACCTTGTCTGTAGCTTTGTCATACAAGTCAGAGGATTTCACCAAATCGTTGTAGCCCGTCTCTGAATATGTCATTATAAGTGCACACAGACTTACTCTTAGGTTACTTAAATCTTCTCTTGAGGATAAAAGTGAAAGTAGCTGCCTTGAGGTTCATTGCTGCTCCCAGTGGTGGTGGAGGTGGAGGTGGTGGTGGTGGTGGAGGTGGTGGTGGTGGTGGAGGTGGTGGTGGTGGTGGAGGTTGTGGTGGTGGTGGTGGTGGTGGTGGTGGAGGAGAAGGAGGTGGTGGTGGTGATGTGTGTGTGTGTGTGTGTGTGTGTGTGTGATAGCAGAAAAAAAGCCCTCTATCTTGCTAAGAAGGAAAAAATGGGAGTAGTTTTTGTGTCCCATAACCTCTAATTCATGGGTCAACTCTTTTTTTATATGAGAAAATATGCAACAAAACCATAAGTATCTGATGCCCTGCGGTTAGCAAGGGGTGGAGACCAAATCTGAATCCATCCAACTCCTGTGATGACAAATTTCCCAAACAGGTAAAAATAGTGTCCTGTGTCATCCTCCACACGTGAACCACAAGAGTCCACTGTGAGGGAAATTCTTTGAAGAGATTACAAAAGTTTTCAGGCCAGCTGAAGCTTAATACTTTGCAATGTGGCATGCTGAGAACATTGCGTGCAGCCAGCGTGGTCTGGCCCAGAGCCAAAGCCAGGGTGGCATCCCTGGAGAAACAGTGGAGGTGAAAGGCATAGCACTCAACACCAGTAGGTTGTATAAAGCACACGTAGTCATCGGTCAGAGCTGAAATATGTTGGAACAATAGGGAGGGAAGGAGCGGGGAGGGAGGGAGGGAGGAAGGGAGGGAGGGAGGGAGTACTGCTTCAGCCATGCATCTGTGAGGACGCCAATATCAGCCCTCACATTCTTCAAGAGTTCACTTACATACTTACCATGAGATCCAATAGGGGATGCAATCTTTTCAAACATGGAGATGGTGAATGTTAAGAGTCAGAGTTTGGGATGAGGCTCTGAGTTAGAGTGTAGCTCTTAGCCGCAGGGGACCACATTTCTTTTCCCCCAAGATTTCTCTGTCAGCTGCCTTTCCTTCAGGATTTTTACCCTGAAGCTTCCTCTCATGTAGGCTTTCCCTGATCAAGCTGTCAAAGACAGCTTGCATGCTCACAGTGTTTAGGGCTATGTGTTAGGCTTCAGTCACTTGCTTAAATACCAAGACTTGGTCCCAAGGACCTGTGGACACTTTCACTGGATCGTCTCAAGGGCTCTCAAAGTCAGTATGTCCAAACACATTTGTATCTGCTTTTACTCTGACCAAAACCAAACAAGAATGCTTGTTTCTATTTCATGTTCTTTAAAACATTTAAAAAATGTGTATGTGGCAGTTCAAACAGCTGTAAGCCGTCAAGTGGTTGCTGGGGTTTGAATTCAGGTCCTTTGCAGCCACAGTCTGTGCTCTTAACCGTTGACAGGACCAAAGTGGGATCCAGCTCAAGGGGAAGTCCAAAGGCCTGACACTATTATTGAGGCTGTGGAGTGCTCACAAAAAGGGATCTATCATGACTGTACTCTAGAAGACCCAAGAAGCAGCTGAAAGAGTCAAATGCAGGTATTTGCATCCAACCAATGGACAGAAGCAGCTGATCCCTGTTGTTGAGTTAGGGAAGGCTGAAAGAAGCTGAGAAGGGTGACCCTATAGGAGGACCAGCAGTCTCAATTAACATGGACCCCCGAGGTCTCTCAAACACTGGACCACCAAACAGGCAGCACACACCAGCTGATATGAGGCCCCCAATACACATACAGTAGAGGATTGCTGGGTCTATGTTCATTCAGAGGTGATGCACCTAACCCTCAAGAGACTGGAGGCCCCAGGGAGTTTAGAGGTCAAGTGGGGTGGGGGGTGGGAACATCCACGTGGGGACAGGGGGTAAGAAGGAGGTATGGGATGTGGAATAGTCAGAGGGTGGACTGGGGGGGCATGGAATAAAATATGGAGTGTAAAAAATAAATTAATTTAAAAATGTATATGTGTCACACATGAGTACTTTATTTACCTCACCATCACCCTAACTTCTCTCATGTTTTATGCTCACTTTCAAACTGAGGACCTTATCTCTTAAATCTAGCACAATCACTTATCCTAGATGGAGTCCTAAGATCATTTTATCTCCTAAAGGATGTCCAAGTGAACACCACATATGGACAGTTCTTTTTTCTTCTACTCAGCCACCACCATGTACATCCCTACATGTTTTATTTCAGGAGTCTTGCCTTCTTCTCCATGCCCTTCCCATCAAACCCACCCTCCACACTGCCACTGACAGTGCCTTTGGGAAAGAGACACAACTCCATTCATGCGTTCACTAAGTGAGCTTGTCAACATTTCTCTGCTGTCTACAGTGTTTTTACCCTCTTTGAGATGGCAGCTAAGCCCCTTGACAGTTGTGTCCCTGTTTATCTGAGGAAAACTTTCGAATTGCTTAGAGAACTTGTTTACATCCTCCATTCCACATCACTGACATCTCTCCTGAATCCCCCGGTGAAATTATTAAACTTTAGTGGTCATGATTTTCCCAATTTTAATCTACTATGTAGCTAATAAGAGTTAGAATAGGAATTCTGTTGAAAATGAAATAGTTCTATCTGTGGATGAAGAAAGTAAAATGTTAAATGTTGAACTGACCAATGCCTGTCATTCAATTGTTTCATTATACTTTTAAACTTCTGCAGCCTTCATGCCTTATAACACACCCTTTGTAACAACTCATTTTTGAGAGTTATCTGAGTTATCAGAAAACAGGTTTGGTACCCTTTCATACTTCCTTCTTGTCCCCAGAACTTTTATCCCTTTTCTACCTTCTTAAGGTAGAATGAGAGCTACTGATTTGATGTTTACATCAAATGCTAGACCTGGCCCTTCGCTGGTGAGCACACACGGATTCACATATTTCAATTGAATCAACATCTCCAGCATTTCACCCACACTAAACTCAAAAGCTCAGGAATGAAAGCATAGAGAACTTAAGTCACTCATCCAAGGTCATACCATGTGATATGTGATGGAGCAGGGACAGAAACCCAGGCTCTCTGTCACAGTGCCAATACTCTTGGCCACTAACAGCATTGGACAGCAGGAATGAGGGCCTCATTTTTGTCTAAGAGTCACACTTAATCATTTGTTTTTTTTTTTTTTAATGCACTTACATTTTCTTTTTAAAGCAATTGGAAGCAGACATGAATATGCTTGATTTTTGTGCTTCTGGTGGAATCTAGCCGTGACTCAGTTCTGATGGACACGTTCTTCTACTGATACTTGGAAGCAATGCTTTTCATCTCATGCTCATTTAAGTTAACAAGTGTCTACTCCTCATGAAGAAGGGGAGCAAGAAATCTGAGTCCTGAACTCAGTGCTAACACGCTTCCCCTATTGTGCACTTAGGAGTTTTTCCTCCTGTGTCCTTGTAATGACACTCACATTTTATCCTGACTAACCTGATAAATCAGAGAACATCTTGGTGCAGATGAGATATGCTGCCTTGGACTCTGAGAAAGGAAACATATGGACCGTGAGGCTGTGCAGCAGGGTTAAGGGGTGGTGGTGGTGGTGGTGGGGAGGTAAGGTGGGAGAGCACTCGAGATTCTGATAGACTTCAAATCCAGGTGCTAAGAGGTCTAAGCAAGTCAACTTCTCAGACTGAAAAAACACTGAACTTGTGTATGTATGTGTGTATCAACGCTTGTGCGTGATCATTTGTGTGCATGTGTTGCGGCTGAGTTGTACAGAAGGCAAGGAATATAATTAAGCACAATTTCAAATTCACGATCAACCAATGTTTTAGTTACACTCTGAAGAGAAGACATGATCACATCATTTCAAATATAGCACAGGTTTCATTGTAGGCATTTCTTGTTTTCCTCCCTTCAATCTTTTCCCTTAAAATGACTGTTCCCCCTTTTGCTTTCCCACCTGCCCTGTGTCTTTGTATGAACTAGTCATAGTATTTGTCTGGCTGTGGCAGGACTCCCAGGATTTTGGGACTATCCACCAAGGATCCCAAGGATGTTGTGCTCTCAGTCTCGGCTCAGGGCCATGCATCCTTTGAAGGATGGATGAAGCCTTGTCCCAGACAGGTAGTTGAAGAACTTTCCTGTCCTGGCACAAACTGTAGTATGGGTAACCAGGTTCGTTCTTATTCCATTCATTTTTGCCATTGATTATGTCCCTGCTTAAACATCAACAGCGCTATCCAAAGGCCTCAGCTCAAATGGAGATTACAATGGGATAGAACAGGTTATTTGCTTGGAAGCCTGGGTCAGCCTTAGGCCTGATGTCTTGAACTGAGAATATTCCCCTGGAACCCTTAGGGAAGCACTTGACCTGTTCAGACAGCAACTAATATCCAATCTCTGCTTTTCATTATCCTTCGTTTATTTTTCTTCATGAGCATGTAGACTTGCCCAGTTGTCCTAGGTTGTTTGGGGGTTGTATGGGAGGGAGCTCCAGAACAGAATATGTAGACACAAGTTTAATATAATTCACTAATAATGGCTTGCTGGATTATGATCAGGCAAGTGCTAGTTTTTTTTTTTTTCTTTACTATGCTCCATGATTGAGACAGGGATACTTAAACCTATGCTTTCTCTGAGGGTAGTGGGAAGACAGGAAATGGGGAAATGCTCACATAAGGTTTCTGACAATTTCCTGGTCTAGGAAGCTTAAAGCTTAAAAATCACAGTCTAGGACATGAATTCCTTACATGAGTGGATACTCGTTCCTTGACCGTTCCTAGGTGCTTGAGGCCAATTATGACATTCTAAACATTGGAAAGCAGTTCAGTGCCTCCCTGAGGTGATGAAGAAAGCCTGCAGTGGGGCAACTCCCCAAAACTGGAAAAGAGAGCTCCCCAGGATAGCCATTTGAAGCAGAGGGTGATTCATATCCTGTCATTAACACAGCAAAAAAAGATGTCCTCCTTACTTACAACATGTTTGAGCTGGAAAAACACATTATGCTAAATTCTCAATTTCCTGATGGGCCATATGAGCTCTCCTAATGACCTGTCATTGGCAGCTTAACTTCAGAACATTCCAGGCTCTGTACTATAGGGCACATGCTGAACCACTCAGGCATTAAAGTGCAGTGTGGCAACCTAACCCTGGATCAACAGAGTAACCTGTTTATCCTGAGTGCCAATGGATTGACATTAATCCTCAAGTCCTTTTAGATTCCTCATGAATATTTTCAGATTGAATTTCAGGTTACCTTAATGTTCAGGCTTGTCTGGGAATAAAACACACACACACACACACACACACACACACACACACACACACACCAAAACAAGCAAACCTAACCCAAACCTGACCTCCCATTAAAAACTACAGAGAATATTGTTTGGACTAACCTCTTCTTGGGAAACAACAATTTCTTCTAGACAAACCTGTTTTCACATAAAATTCGTACTTTTGCTATTATAGAATTATATAACCACAGTGTTTAAACTTAGAGAATATTGCTCTTCAAGGAACCAGAACAATTTAGCCTTTATAAAAATAGGTATAGACCATATGCAGAAACATATAGAGAAAATATATTGGGGACTACTTTCATTCTTACAGGAGGCAAAGGGACTAGAAATACAGAAAGGTTAAATCCCGAGAGAGTTTCCAGGATCACTCAGCTAGAATGTAATCCAGAATTGAAAGCAAAATGTCTGCTTGTTGGTGGTATAAACTAACCCCATCTTGGGTGGCTAGCTATTTCTGTACATGGGGCAGCCAAAAGTTATACTCCAGGTTGCAGTGTCTCTGCTCTTTCCATGCACACAATTCCCTCTGCTGCATCTCTGCTTGTGGAACAAGAGTTTCATAAGATCGGCTTTGTTAGCCCCATCTCACAGGCGAGGGAACTGAGAGTCAGAGTCACAGAACCCCCAAAGGTAGTGCCAGGGTCTGAATTTAAGGTTGGCTGTATCACATCAGGTGCTTCTGGACCACTCAGAAGCAAAGGTTCAAATGCATCAATCAGGCAGCGCTCATTGACATGTGAGGAGCCACTATTCTAGGAAAACTAGAAGAGTCAACATTTCAGAGAACATTTGATTGGCTAATTCCTGGGTACAGTGACACTCTTAGGACATGATTCCTTTTGGCCAGAGTACTCATCTAAGAGGAAGTAAAAGGTTGTTGCAAATAGGGTTTAGGAACTAGGGAAGGGCAGTGAAGATGATGCCCGCCTTGGTGTGGTCTTAGCCATTTCTGTTGTCTTCAGAGAGACTCTTTCTCACTCTTCCTATATATATATATAAATATAAAAACGTATATTTATACATAAATATAAATGTATATATATGTACAAACATATACAAACACACACACACACATACACACACACACACACACACACACACACACACACACACACACACACAGGCCTATAAGGTTATTATTAGCAAAATAGGCTCAGTTTTGAAGAGCTTGGTACCTTCTTCTCCTTTTCGAAGAAGGTTGCCAACACCACGTTAATGCCAGAGCCTAGAGGAGCAAAATTAGGACTAGAGACCAGTGCAAAAACTTTCCTAGGAAATTCTGAACAGAAGCAGGGTTGGGGTGGGAGAGCGAGTTCAAACCAACTTAGCTCAATTCAACAAGCCAAGGAAACTGGCTTAGGAATCACTGTGAAATCTGGGTAGAGATTCTGATGCCATAGGTTTGGGGAATCTTTGAAATCAATGCTGAGGCCTCAAACCAGTCCAACCAAACCAAGAGGTATATGGCTCAATTTCCTAACCCTGAGAGAAAAAGTGAGAAGCAATCTAAAGAGGAAAGATGGTTTCCAAAGTTTCCGTTAATGGCCACTCTTTCCACTGCAACATTGTGAGATTGTGAGGCAGAACATCATGGCAATGGGAAAATAAAGTTTACTCATTTCTGGAAACATGGAGAACTTGTAGAAGCAACTAGAGGCAATATGTATCCCTTAGAATATCACCCTTCCTTCTTCTTCCACTAAGGATCTTAAATTATGGATACATTCATGATTTGATCTGTTTCCTTGCTTTGAGAGATGGATGGGGACTCTCTATTCAATGGAGGCTCTTAGCTTTCTGTGTAAATTTTGTTTTGTCATAGGATATCTTGTTTTCTCCACCTATGGTAATTGAGAGCTGTGCTGGGTATAGTAGCCTGGGCTGGCATTTGTGTTCTTGTACGGTCTGTACGACTTCTCCCCAGGATCTTCTAGCTTTCATAGTCTCAGGTGAGACTTTTGGTGTAATTCTGATAGGCTTGCCTTTATATGTTACTTGCCTTTTTTCCCTTACTGCTTTTAAAATTCTTTCTTTATTTAGTGCATTTGGTGTTTTGATTATTATGTGATGGGAGGAATTTCTTTTCTGGTCCAGTCTATTTGGAGTTCTGTAGGCTTCTTGTATGTTCATGAGCATCTCTTTCTTTAGGTTAGGGAAGTTTTCTTCTACAATTTTGTTAAAGATAATTACTGGTCCATTACCTTGGGAGTCTTCATTCTCTTCTATACCTATTATCCTTAGGTTTGGTCTTCTCATTGTGTCCTGGATTTCCTGGATGTTTTGGGTTAGGAGCTTTTTGCTTTTTGCATTTTCTTTGACTCTTGTGTCAATGTTTTCTATGGTGTCTTCGACCCCTGAGATTCTCTCTTCTATCTCTTGTATTCTGTTGGTGATGCTTGCATTTATGACTCCTGATTTCTTTCTTAGGTTTTGTATCTCCAGGGTTGTCTCTCTTTCTGATTTCTTTATTGTTTCTATTTCCATTTTTAGATTCTGGATGGTTTTGTTCATTTCCTTCACCTGTTTGATTGTGTTTTCCTGTAGTTCTTTAAGAGATTTTTGTGTTTCCTCTTTAAGAGCTTCTAGCTCTTTACCTGTGTTCTCCTGTATTTCTTTGAGGGTGCTATTTATGTCTTTCTTAAGGTCCTGTATCATCATCATGATAAGTGATTTTAGATCTGAATTTTGTGTTTCCCGTGTGATGGTGTGTCCAGGACTTGCTATGGTGGGAGAATTGGGTTCTGATGATGCCAAGTAACTTGGTTTGTGTTGTTTATTTTCTTATGCTTGCCTCCCCTCCCCCCACCATCTGGTTATCTCTAGTGCTACCTGCTCTTGCTAATTCTGACTGGAGTCTGTCCTTCCTGTGATTCTGGTTGTGTCAGAACTCCTCAGAGTCAGGCAGTCTCTGTGACCCTGTGATTCTGGGATCCTGTGACCCTTGGCTTGTTAGAGCACCTGGGAGTACAGCAGCTTCCTCTGTGTGTTGTGGGACTGGCTGTGGAGCCTGGGCCCAAGGTCCACTCAGGACACCAGCCCAGAGAGACCGGAAGGAACCCGAGCCACTCTGCTGTCGGAGTTCCTGCGTGCCTGGTCCCGCTGGTCCCAGTTACTCCTGGTGTTGGGACAGATGTTGGGTCCTCCTCACCTCTGATCCTGAGAGTTTCAGAGCACCTGGGAGTGGAACTTCCTCTGGGTGTTGTGGGACTGGCTGCAGAGCTTGCACTCAAGGTCCGCTCCAGTTCTTAGCTTTCTGAATCTCTTTGGTGCTTACAGAAATGTGAGCTCTTTTCTAAACAATTGGGAATATTCGTATCAACACAGGGATGCTGTTTGGGGGATTTGCATGGACTTTGAGTTCTACCTCTAGGCATGAAGTAAAACTAGGAGGAAAGTAATATCTTTGCCTTTGAGTAAACAAGGGCGCCTTCAAAACCAATATGCGAATGGGATCTGTGCCATTTGTGGCTATGTTGGTGTTTCCCTTTTTTCAGGCCATCTCTCTGTATAGTGAATGCTAGTATAAGTTTATAACAGAGAAGATGAGGGGTTGAGGCTCTGTGTAGAAGTGAGTGTACTCAATTTTCAAGTCATAACATGCAAATTGAGTTTGACTTCCACACCAGGCTGCTATACAAAATGCTCTATGTATACAGTTTTCCTTCTCTATCCCAGAGTCCATTCATTTGAGCACCCACCATAAGGGTAACTGTCTTCTCCTTCCCCAATAGGTCATGAAAGGTGTTGACTGGTGAAATACTTCCTGTCTGAAAAGAAGTGTTTTTGGTTGGTGAGCCATTGAATGATTCTCTTCCTGCTATTAGAGCAGTGAGAAAAATCTCATTCATAAATGTCCTCTTACTTGTAGCAACCTTAGTTTAAGTAAGTTTTCATTGCTGGGTCATTTGGACTCTGGTGAGTCTTTGAACTGGTCCAGACAGATGTGAACATACATCTGGAGATCCCCATACACAGGAGGATCTTCATGAAATGGACTCTTCCAATACCAGAGATAAGCAGCTATTGCTAATCAGAGGACAATGTTGTACCAGAAAAGTTTTTTTCCATTAATAGGGATGAATCACACTGTAGATTTCCTATGCTATGTACTGATCTATGATCAAGTCACATTCCCAGCCAAAATAGACCTTTGTAGGTGACAAAAGCTAAAAACCTAACTTCCACCAAGGTTAAAAAGTATTCTGATGCCTAAATTAGTTATTGTCAAAAAAGTCCCAGTCTTCTTAACTATATTTTAATAAAGAGACCCTGGAGTACTGCAATTGATAAATGATATGAAATTCTAGGAGGTGAAGAGGTTTGCCCAAGGTCAGTGGCCGCAGGGGAGGTGGCAATTCCTCCTTTTGGCAGAGTCAGAGTTTGGTAGAGGGTGTAGTGAGAGTAAAGGCCAGACTTGGCCAATGAAAGAGGGTTGGGATGGATTTAGGGAACTTACAAGTAATTCCACAAGCCATAAAATGTTACTCAAGGTCTTTTGAGTTTGCCCGAGGGACCGGTGCCAGAATTTGTCCAGGGAATAAGCCAGGAGTGGGACAGACTGGGTACATGTGGTGGGTGTATGGAGACACATCACCTACTTAGCAATTTTGCCTTGGCACAGACACAAGTGTAGGCTCCAACATGGGGCAGTTCTCACCCTTACACCCTAGGGGCTGTGAGTCTGGGCCAAGGGCAGGGGTAATCAGGGATGGCATACTGGGTGCCAGGAGAGAGTGAGGTGAAATAGAGGTCAGGAGTGAGGAAGTACCCAGTGCCAACCAAGGAGGGTATAGAAGCTTCTGGAATTATGATAACTTGGGGGCTGAGGTGCTATGGGATTTTGAGATCCTTGAAATGCAGCTTACTGCAGCAGGGCATGAGGGAGGGCAGATTGCTCTCTCTCTCTCTCTCTCTCTCTCTCTCTCTCTCTCTCTCTCATTCAAACATGCAAGGTGTATGTGATAGCAATTATATTCTTTGTCCATGAATATGTCATCACAGAACTGAATTCTGGAGAAGTCTTGTCTCTGTAAACACCGATATCAAGATTTGGACTTGTTAGTATAGTTAGTGACTTTTCCATCCCTTACAGAATACATTTTATACCCCACACTGCTATAACAGGACATAGTGGTTGGTATTTACTTCAGGGCAGCTATCTACAAACATGGTCATTAGAGGTACCAGCAGGTTCCAGAGGGGAAAGGACTGTGCTTGCCTTCTTTGCATGTGGCAGTCTGGTTCAGAGTTTGATCAGCAGACTTCTGTGCTGGCTGGAGGATGAGCTACTTGCTCTCTCACTTAAGCTCCTACCATTCTACTTCATGGGAAAGTTATTGTGTCGCACAGGTAGACAGAAAAATGGTAGGTCAATAGTCAACAGAGCATCCTTATCTAGATGTCATTTAGAAAGGTGCCCATTAAGAAAGACCCCTGGAGCCAGGCTGACATTTTTTCACTGACTTCATCTCTAATTGACACACAATCTCAAACATGTTATTGTTTCTCTGGTGATCCTTGGTGTCCAAATTTCTAAGATAGGATTCATAGTAGCCTTCTCAGCCTGTATTTGGGTTCAGGAAAAAGGTAGTACTTGACAGGAGACCTCCAATGTCTTAGAAGGATGAACCTTTGTGCTAATGTTGGCACAGTTAATACCACTCACCCAGGGCTTGGTGGTTCTCAGAGAATCCTGTTCTCATTAGCAAAGAGGGTTGTACTATACAGCATGATGTCTTTGAGGCTGCACTTGCAGAGAGGATTGGGAACAGCTTTCTGGAAGCATGCATGGCTCTTGAACAATTGCTTCAGAGGTGAGAAGATGAATAAATACTCTTGGATAGCTTAGTGGAGAGGTGAGCTACCAGAAGATAATGAGTGAGAATTTCCTTTGTAACTGGGGAAATTGCAACACAATTTCAGTGGCGAAGAACCCGAGGGGTAAGGGGGAATGAGATAGAAGGAGCAGGGCTGAGCTGGTAGATGGGCATCTGTCAGGAGCAGAAAGAACCGTACCTCCACCTCCAACAGGAGGCATTTCATGAGTCAGCATTAAAGTACCTCTAAATGGTATGCAATGGAAAAATTTATCACTCAGATGTGACATTTTAATAGGATTAAAACAACCTTGACTAAGTAGAACCAGATGGGGTTGAGGGGTAGTGGGGTAGGAATGGCCTCAGAGCTCTGATGCCTTTGAGAGGTGGGAAAAAATGCATGCAGAGTTTCTAAACGGCCTCCAGTAATTGCAGATTGTGTGTAGTTCTAATGAGAAAGCATTTCACTTTGGCAAACACATCAGCACCGTGTGTCTCCAAAGCCCGGTGGCATTTGGCTGCTTAGCTTTTGAACTCTGAGAAGTGTCACAGCAACCGCCAGGAATCACAGGAGACTTCAGATCTCTGATGGGTTAAGACAAGAAACATCTTAGCACATGGCTTATGAAAACCTCATACTTTAATTATGTGCTGGAAAAGGTCATTGGGTGGAACTTCCTTAAGGATTCCAGTGTTTCATATGGATGGACAAGCAGGCAGGGACTGTTTAAACATCATGTTGTAAAGCCTCCCCCCCACCCCACCCCCAAATTTCCATGGAAAAGTGGTGAAGAATTCTGTAGCCATTAAGTCCATGTGAGTTCGTAATACTTCAAGCAGGAGAGTTTGGGTAAAGAAGATTCTAAAGGACTGATACATGTGGAAAAAGTGGGCAGATTTTAAAGACTTAAAAATAGCCAACACATTCTTGGGGTTCATGTGACCAGAACACTGCCGTGTGGTTTCTTTGAAGTGTAGTATCCTTGAACAGAGTTTCTAAACTCATCTCACGGTGACCTTTGGAAACAGTACTGTCCCTCTGCCAAGCATGTTTATGCTAGGAAAAGATAAAACAAATCATTTTGCTCTTCAACAGTCACATGAGTTTTGGATTCAGAGGTGGTGAAAGGTTTTGGCTTGAAAGCATATGTGTTTTTATTGGCTCTCTAAAAATTGCCCCAGATACAGCAATCATGTTGCCCGGGATTGTGAAGTCCAAGAGAAGTAGGAGATGAGAACGTCAGATGGGTCGTAGATGTTTGAGGAGTCTGTAGTTGGTATAGGTGCCTATTCCTAAGGCGACATTGATGTCAATACATCATGGGATGAACCAGGACTTACTGAAGTATTTTTAGGAGATGTGTAGGGTTGAATTCACCTACCTTATCTGGCAAGGAAATGCCTGCATGTCTCAGTCCTCTTACAATTGAGAAGGACAATACAAGTAGATCTGGCCATTGGATTTTGAGCAAAGTGACAAGTGTCAGCCTCAAGTTGTAATATTTCATGCCAGAAGATTATTTCCTAGAGATAAAATCATCACTGAAGAGATCACATTAAATCCATCTTCCAAAATAACATAAAGATTTTCAATTTCTACATCTCATGGCACCTTTAAGAATTTCTATTCCTGGGGGCTGGAGAGATGCTCAGTGGTTAATGGCACTGACTGCTCTTCCACAGGTCCATAGTGGCTCTCAACCATCTGTAACAGCATCTGACGCCCTCTTCTGGTGTGTCTCAATATAGCAACAGTGTACTCACATACATAAAAATAAATATATATTAAGAAAAAAAAAAAAGAACTCTTCTTTCTACTAGGACAGGGCTCTTTAGATAGAGGACTCAAAGCTCCAGCAATGGGGGTCTCATCTTTTTTCATGTATGGTTCTTCTTCAGTTGGCCATATGCCTTCCCTTCCTTTCACCATTGTCACAACAATTTTATCAATGACATCTTGGGTCTCTCAGCCCTCATCATGTTCTCTGCTTGCTCTATTTCTGGATGTACCTCAGCTTTTCTAGGATTGTCCTCTGGTCCTACGGAGGGTTTCCCCCACTCTGGGACACAGCCTGTAGATTATAGAACATACTATACAGGTGCGGGCATTACCACTACCAGCACTCCCACTGCCTGCTACTAGCACTTCAGTTCTCTCTTGTGTGGCCTGCATGTCTCAGGCCCCTTAAGACTGAGAAAGACAGTACTAGTAGATCTGACCAATGGTTTTGAGCCCAGTGACATGTGCCAGTCTCAAGTTGTAATATTTCATGCCAGCGAGAGATTCTGCAGAGCTGTCCCTTCTCTCAGGAGAATAGTTCCAATGGGGATTTGATTATTATAAACAGAGCCAGTCTATTGACAGATGATAAGAAGTAAGAATTGTTTGAAGTCACTATAGTTTTAGAACTATTATTGCAGTAAAATGTTGCCAATTTGGGCAATTTATCTTAACTTCCACGATAATTCAGTCTTCTTTCTTTGTTGTGGAACACATCGTTCTAGAAATTCCAGAAAGGTTAGTTTATGCCAGAATACTGCCCGACTCTCATAATCCCCACCTTGCCTACTGAGCTTTCTGCCATTACCTGAAGGCACATGACTGAGGGAAAAATCATGTCCTTGCTGAGCTTTTTTGCTCTAACCGTGAAATGAGAGGTTGGATGAAATGCTCCTCAGGATCACAGCTGGCTTTCTACCATGTGACCCAAAGGTAAGTTGGTCTCCTAGACGCCTATTCTGCTGTACCCTGACAGCCTGAGATGGGTTTTTCAGAATTAATAGATCTTTGTCTATAGCCACAAATGTTTTTGCCCTCTGCCTGTCCTAACTTTGAGTCCTTTCAATGTTTCGTTTCTTTTACCTTCACTCTGCTTTAGGAAACTCAACTATCGAATCCCTGGGAAGAGATCCTTGGGCACCTGGTATAACATAAGTCACTCACCCTCTCATCTCCCACTTTTATTTTTATAAAGCCCTTAACAGGACTTGCAGTGGCCATGAGTATTGATGTTTTTGATTCTGTTTGCTGAATCAGAGCAAGGAGGCTGTCTTTCTCATTCTTGTGCTACCTGCCTAACACTTAAAACCGATCCTGGAGCATACAGGCAGCCAGATAATGTGGGTTAAATTAATGCTTTCCATATGAGGAGGGTAGCTGAGCTGAGAAAACAGAAGTCAAGCCATGGTGAACAGCCTTGAATGTCAGCAAGCAAATCAATCAATCAACCAATCAATCAGTCAAGCAATCAAGCAAGCAAGTTGTATCATCCATATACCTGCCCTTCTGGAAACAGTGTGTACACAAGAGTTTGATTGTTGAGAGCTGAAGAGAAACCACATCATTCCTCTTAGTGGTTCTTGCAACCAGAAAAACCAAAATCCTAGAATATACTTCTATAGGTTAGGTTGTTTGCTTGCAGCAAATGCAGTCTGTAGCCATGGAAATAAGGAGCTGCCCAGGACCCAGGAGCTCTCCCCACTATCTCAGCCTGCAGAGGAGGTAAGGGTGAATGCTTCTTTGCTTATATGCTTGGAATGATTTGAACACTTCAAAAGGAGAGATTTTAAAGGCGTTTCATTCCCAAGACTTGCACTTTGCTGTGACTTCCCAAGCAGGCATTTGCAAGGTAGGGCCATGAAATATTAGCCTTGTTTTCATTACCCATTATCCGTTTCTGTTTTAATGCAGATGTATATTTATTAGTACTGGGTAAATGCAGAGTAATCTGGCAATAGAATCTTTTTTTCTTTTTAAAATGAAAGAATGGGAAGAACACATTGGCTCTTTAAAATGGCATCCACATTATTCCTAGTTGATTGGAAAGGGTTAATTTGGAAGCAGGCAGGTCTGCTTCCTTCTCCTTCTTTTGTTTGAGGTAAAATGCAGAAGTGAGAGCATTTAAGAGCTGAGTCCTTGGCTTTTTAAAAAAAATATTCCTGGGAATTCCTTGTCCAGTTCATGGTCTCTCATGGGTATCATTAATATAGCCCCAAACCTACATGGATGTTATGTCAAAAGCACATTAAGCAACTTGAGACTATGTCAGCAAGTGTGTTGACATTGCTTGTAAGCCTCTGAAGGGTCCAAATATGTGATTCAGAAGTGAGGGTTAACTTGCTCTCAAGAGAAGGTTTTCTACATGGTATGTTTCCATCTTCTTCTAGGACATTGCCTCAATGGCTGACCTACTGACTCCCCCTTCACTGGCAAGCCGTGCACTAGTGGACTGCCCACCAACCAGGCAATTGAGTTGTTGTGGCCTGGCCATCCTGTCAGGGTGCTCTGGGTTTTGGAGCAGAGCACTGTGATCAGCAGACTTTCAGCACAAGGCTTCGTTTATTCAGACCCCACTGTTGGCAGTGCAGTGAACTGCTCTTTTGTGAGACTTAGGGAGTCACAATTGGTTTTCTGTTCCTTGATGGACATAATAAAGAGGCAGGGTGGCCTCTTTCCCCTTGTCCAAGACAAGGACTTGGGAGCTTTGCCTTCTGCCTTCAGCTCCCCCACTAAGGGACTTTCCCCAGCCACCTTGCCAAGCCTCTGTGACTCAGCCACTTTCTTTGGGAATTGAGGATGATCTGATTTATTCAAGAGTTGTGAGGCATGCTTGAAAAGGTTGTTGAAAAATGCAGCTTGTGTAGAATGGCTGGCCATCTTCTATGGTTTGGAAACTGGCACAGAGGTTGGGGAATTTCCCTTTCTTGTGTGGAGGTCTGTGGTTTTCTGTGCAGAAAAGTAGGGCTGGCCTGGTGTAACATTCCCCCGATCCCTCCTACTTCCTCTTGGGATCTGTGCCCTGTGATGGGGGCCTGTGCCCTTTGTCAGAAGGTTGTCAGAAGCCATATGCCTCACCATGCTAAGCTGCTGCTTCTCCTAGTTTTCAGAAAAAGTCATTTCTAACTGTAAGATTCAGAATGATGTTTTAGACAGAAGGAAACACAGTATGTGAAATGTTTCACAGAGAAACAGTTACCCTGGAACATAACCCAGGAAGTAGAAATGCAAACAAGCCACTTCACACACAGAACTTTAAAAGGGCTAATGGGCTAGAGGGACATACAGCCACTAACTGCTTGGTCATCGTCCTTCTAGCAGGGATCTGCCACAGTAAAACTAAAGCTACATAGTTACTCTGAGGAATATAGTTGATATCTAAAAAAGAAAGGAAGACAGAAAGAAAACCTTACTTAAAGTAAGTTCTGTAATAGTGAGACAATCACCCAACTAATGACCTGTAATATTCAAGTAAATTCTGGCTTCTCATTAACAGGGGGTTATATCTTTTGTGTAGTCACAGTTAAGGAGAAGAACAAAGACTTTAGCTAAATAGGCAAGAAATTGTTTTATTCCATAGGTACCCTAGAGTCCAATAATAAATAAAATTACTACTATATAAAATTATTGAAGTGTTACACTTAAGTAAATGGAAAGTGACGTTGCATATGGTATATTTATTGAAGATATTTTGTATGTAGCAAAAGAAAAACTTTATAAAAGCTATTTAGATGTCTTCAAATGTGCCCAGAGTAAGACACAGTGAAATCCATAGGGTTTTATAATATAATTTACAGTGAGAATGGAAACAAAACAAGTCATAATAATGTCCCAATGTGTGTCTATGGGTAGAGGCCTAGCATTTTGCTCTCTTTTCTTCCCATCATCAGGCACAGTAACCTGTATATAGCAAATCTTGAGCGTTCATCAGCTAGTGGTTATATCTAATCCATCAGGAACAGGCTTTCTGCCAATGAATCTATGTGGATGTAATGACTAGGAAATATATAATCATTTCTGTCCTTGGGCTTACACTCCATGGCCTGATCCAGGTTCTGTTCATATATATCTAGAGGTTTCTTAATGGAATGCAATATAGGAATTAAGAATAATTTATCTGGAAAAAGGAACTGGATGGTTTTGGTGAGAGATTCCTTTATTTGACATTCTTAATATACTGCGTAGACATCTGATAGACATCTCTCAGCAGAGGCCTTGTCCTGGAAAAGAGTAATGAAGGGAGGGTGATTTCTCCTTAATACAATCAGCTTCATGATATTGGAGACAGAGGGCCACACCAAAAGAAGTTGGTTTAATAATTGAAACAGACTTCTGAATGGTGATGATTTTCTCACATCCAAACTCTAGTAAGTAGAAGTTTTTCTTGATTGGAATGCCCTTTGTTCATGAGGCAGGAAATATAGCAGCTGTTGAGACTAGAAGGAGGTATTTTCTTCAATACTCTAAGAGGCCACCAATGTCAT
>JADRCD010232243.1:0-32857 GCA_019843815.1 Montemys delectorum
TTTAAAGACTCTATTTGGTATTTTGAATTAGGATTCTCTGGTTCTGGTTAGATGTGGCTTAAGAACCAGCTGAGATCAATAAGACACCAGAAGTACGAAAGTGAAACTGCTTTGCTGGGATATTTGATGCTGGTCAGTTGGAGCTAAGAAAGTAATGGTGACTAAGAAGAGGCCAGCATCACTGAGGGGAAACCTTCTGAGACATGTTTTACTCTGAGAGCACAGAGAAGCTGTGTTCTAGAGGTGACCAAGGCTGTACCTTGTATTGGCAGCAGGACTTGGTAATGTGTAAAGTCACCCAGTTGCTACTGGTTTTAAGGGCTTATGGAGAGCAGCCGAGGCTTGACACTCTGAGAGGTCAGGAGGGACATCAGTAAAGGTGCAGCCTCAGTGGCAGTTGAAGTTGAGGCATGCCACCAGGAAGAGAGCCTATGAGAGGCTAAGTGTGAAAGTGTATCTCAGTTGCAGCAGAAGACCCAAGTATTTTGGAGATATCAGTGAGATGGCATGGCCACCAAGAAAAGCAGCAGCAGTGGAGTAGAGTCAACCAGAGCCTAGAAGACAAGTTGTATGCTACAGAGGGCAGAGCTGGAGAAGTGACCTAAGCCTGCCCTTTTGAGGAGTCCAGAAGATCATGAGGAGAAATTGCACAGTTGAAGTCTGATTTGCTTTGATTTGATTGTGACTGTACACTGATTTCTTTTCCCTCTTGAAGTAAGAAAGTATTTTACTGGAGCTCACACTTAATAGACTTGGAATTTTAAAAGACTTTAGTGTAGAGTCCCGCCAGCGGAACTGTTCGGGGTCCGTGAGTTACCTCAGGCTGGAGGCTGGACTAGACCTGTGGGAATAAACGGACAAAAGAAAAACACGGAGGGACGCCAAGTAGGTTTTATCAAGGCAACATTTACTTTGGGGTGAGATGGGTATTTATATCCAGAGGCACAAAAGGTAAACCAAGACAATGAACACGATATATGCATAACGTAAATACAGCTCTAGATGGTAAGACGCCAAGTTCTCGATATAAACAACGCTCAGGCAGGTATATTGTTTACAGTAAGCAAGTGACTTCAAACAGGAGGGCTTGTAGCAGATCCGCTTCTCGGTTTCAGGAGAAGCAGCGAGCTGTGGGCTTTGTTCCGGGCACCACGGGTGTCTGCTATAATTCCAGCAGTTCCAGCTGTTTTCTCTTTCGGCTTCAGGCAGAGGAGATACTCAACAGTGTTCAGACAGGGGGGAGGAGGCGACATATCACCCTTATTTATTTTTAAAAATAAAAAAGCAGGGTTAAGGTCATTTTTCTCGGCACTGATTTTGCACGGGAATCAAACAAGGTGCTTGCTTCAGAACTCTGTGTCCCTCTCTGGTTCTCGTCTTCCAGACAGTGTGCAACTAGCTTGACACAGCAAGCCGGGCTTATAAGTGTCTTTAATAAAGACACTGCCGCTTGGCACATGCCTCTGTCTGGGTAGACTACCGCCAGAGAGACAGGCTATTGTATGCACCTTCCATCCGAACAATCATGCCAAGTTATGCCCTCAGCACCTGCAGAGTCCGGGAAATGCCTCTACATCTCTGACACGAGTCCTTTATGAAGTCTTGCATTGAATGCTGAAGCCGGTCAGCAGGGAGTTGAAGCTGGGAGCCGGGAGAAGCTGGGAGAAGACTTCCATATTGGCTTGGGCTGTGGACTCGGTTGCCTAGGGAATAGGTCTCAATTCATATGCAAATTAGTTAGTTAGTCTTTGTTATCTCCAGGATGTGGATTAACTTTTGAAATGCTGGAACCTCCGTAGTGTGTCAGCATTTTTGGGATAACACTGACTTTTGGAAACACTCAGGCCGGCACCTTCGGGACCATGCTGGCTTTTGGAATATGTCAGGCCTTCGGGGTGGTCCTGACCCTTAGGATGTGAATATTGTAGAGATAGACAAACTTCTGAGCTCCGGGTAAGCCACTGTTTATTTGCTTCGGAAATAAGCAATTTTCGGGGAAAACGGGGAAAAAATACCTTCAAAACAGGCAGAAAAAGGAGCCTGTCAGTTTAGAGCAAAAGAAAACGAAAGGAAAAGGAAAAGCCTTTTCACAGAAGTTTGAGCACTCCTGCTAAGAGGGCGGTGGCTCTGAGTTAACCTGACGAACCATCCTCTCTGGGAGCCAATGTGCTCCGTCTTTTTTTTTTTTTTTTTTTTTTTGAGAAAATATACACACAGATCCTCTGCCCCAGACCAAAACAGAGTCTGGTCCATGCCAAGTATTGGTGAGCGGGTCCTTCCAGCGTACCATGGCATACAAACTTGAAGTGTTAGGATGCCAATGCCTGTCTGCAGTAGTGTAACCTTTTACGTCCGTCTGCAGAAAATTCAAAATAAAAAGTACAAAGGCAAGATGTGCCTTTGGAGACCTCTGGGGGACTAGACTTCCCCCTTTGGTCTTGAAAAGCCAGCTTTTAATTGTGCGATGCACTCGCTCGACAATGCCTTGTCCCATAGGGTTTTATGGGATTCCAGTTTTATGAAAAATGCCAAAATCCTTGCAAAAAGAGGTAAAATTTTTGCCAATAAACCCTGGCTCGTTGTCCGTTTTAATTATTTTCGGCATTCCCATCACACTAAATGCTTGTAAACAATGATCAATCACATTTCTAGAGGCTTCTCCTGTTTGCAGTGAAGCAAACAAAAATCCAGAACAAGTATCAATACAAACATGAATATATTTAAGCTTTCCAAATTCAGCATAATGTGTTACATCCATCTGCCAAATCTTATTTGGCATTAGGCCTCTTGGATTTACCTCTATATGCAGTACTGGAGTTAAAGTAACACACTTGGGGCATTGCTTAACAATCATTCTTGCTTGTTCTTTAGAAATTTTGTGTTTGAGCCTCAGAGTTTGGCTGGATAGGTGGAAATTATCATGATCCCGTTTTGCCAGGGCCACAGGATCTGAAATTAAAACCTCCCCTACCAGAGCTTTATCAATGAGGTCATTACCTCTAGCTAATGGCCCAGGTAGGCCAGAATCAGCCCGAATATGACCAATATAAAATTGGTTTTTCTGTGCAAGAATGTAATTTTTGTAATTGAGAAAATAGGGCTCTTGCTGGGGTGTCCAGTTTGAACATGCCACATGTTTCTAGTAGCGGTACAGCATTATAAATATAGAAACTGTCCATGAAAATATTAAATGCATCAGGCACAGCTTCGAAGACTTTTAAAACTGCTGTCAATTCAGCCAATTGAGCAGAGAGACCAGGAGTCTCTATAATCACCTGTTGACTATTAATGAGATACCCAGCTTTCCCTTTGGAGGAACCATCAGTAAATATCACAAGGGCATTCTTTAAGGGCTGCCAAGCAGTTGCCTTAGGAAAAATCACTTCATGCATATTTAAAACCTTTATTAGTTTATCTTGGGGATAATGATTATCTATAGTTCCCTGAAATTCGATTTGAGCAAGCAGCCATTCCGTGCTATGCTGTTTCAGCCAGGAGTCTTGTTCTACAGTAAAAGGCTGAATGATAACATCTGGTTCCTTGCCAAAATAAGTCAGTGCTTGTTTTCTACCAAGCACAATGATTTGAGCAACAGCCTCATAATAAGGCAATATATTGCGTTTAGGAGACACTCTTGAATGTATCCACAGAATAGGTGCCTTCTGCCATAACAATGCCATAGGGGCATGAGTTCTATTGAAAATTAATAAATGCAAAGGCAAAGAATAATCTATGTAAGTAATAAATTGATTCTCAATAGCCCTTTCTACCTGCTGTAAAGCAGATATTCCTTCTTTTGTTAAGTATCTAGGAGAGTTTGGGTCAGAACTACCTCTAAGAATATCATATAAGGGCTTCAGGTCTCCTGTAGTGAGTTTTAGATAAGGACGAAGCCAGTTAATATCACCTAATAATTTTTGAAAATCATTTAAGTTTTTTAGTTTGTCTCTACAAATAACTATATTTGAGGAATAACAGCTTGATCCATAAGTGTAAAGCCTAAATAATTATACGGATCTTGAGTCTGCACCTCCTCTGGAGCTATCTGCAGCCCCCTCTCATTAAAGGCAGCTTGTAACTCTGAAAAACATAAAAATATATCTTGGGGAAATTCCCCTGCAATAATCACATCATCTGTGTAGTGGGCAATATATATCATTGGCCATTTCCTTCTTATAGGATCAATGGCTTGTGCCACGAATTTTTGGCGCACATAGGACTATTAGCCATGCCTTGAGGAAGGACTGTCCATTGATATCTTTTCATAGGTTCCTTAAAGTTTACAGATGGAACACTGAATGCAAACCTCGCACAATCCTCAGGGTGCAAAGGAATTGTAAAGAAATAGTCCTTTAAATCCATAACTATTTTGTAAAATCCTTTTGGAATTGCCACTAGAGATGGCAATCCAGTCTATAAAGTTCCCATTACCACCATAGTTTCATTAACCTTCCTCAGATCTTGCAACAGTCTCCATTTACCTTATTTTTTCTTTATCACAAATATAGGCATGTTCCATGGGGAATTTGATTCCCTCGGGTATCCTGCTTCTAATTGCTCCTGCAACAGCAATGAAGCTGCTTGTATTTTCTCTTGAGGTAAAGACCATTGATTCACCCATACAGGAGTACTATCTATCCACTGGATCTTATCTGCATGGGGCACAGGAAGGACAGTGGTCATTATAGAAAATGCTTCAAACCTTTATTTTTGGAACGAGGCTTATGGCCTCTGCACGTCCTAATGTTTTGTTCGGTCCTTTGCCTCTTAGCTAGCTCACCAGGGCTGCATAGCACCAGCTGCATTTGTGACAGCAGATCTCTCCCCGACAGTGTAATAGGGAGGTAATCCATGACATATGGCTGAATCTGCCCTGTGTTGTCTTCCTCATCCTTCCAGGTTAGAAGCTTAGAGCTTCGCTTTGGGTTATTGGCATAACCGATCCCTTGAAGGTGAGTAATGGAGTCAGTTAGAGGCCAAGTGGAGGGCCAGCTCTGGCCTCTGATAATAGTTACATCAGCTCCCGTATCTATGAGTCCCTCAAAATGTTTTCCCTCAATAGTTAGTTCAAGTTTAGGCCTCTTATTTGTAATAGACTGTATCCAATATACTTCAGGAGCACCAGAACAACTCTGTCCTGCCTCACAAGCAACAGCCTTAGGTAAAGGAACCAAGACAAGCTGAGCAATCTTTTCATAAGCAGGTACTATAATAAAACCGCGTGGCGAGGAAGCCATAATCTTTATTTCTCCTTGATAATTGCGATCAATAACACCTGGGTGAATCTGCAAACCATCCACAATAACACTACCTTTGCCAAGCACTAAACCCCAAGTCTCTGAAGGTAGTGGCCCATAAACTCCAGAAGATATAACCTTAATTCCCATTTCTGGTGTTAATACCGTGTGCCAGGTGGCAAATAAGTCCACTCTCGCATGCCCTGGGGCTGCTCTTAGGAGCTCAGGTATAGTTCACCCTGATCTGTTGGCAGTTTCAAGGCCCCATGCATTGCCTTTTGGTTCCAGGACGGGGCCTGGGGCTGGCCCCTGGAACTGTTTTTTGAACAAGTACAACTCTTAGGAACCTTTTTTGATCGACCCTCTCTGGGCTAATATTTTCCTCTATTATAACGGTCACACAGTTTCAGTGGAGCATCCGACTGCTGCCTCTCTGTAACCTGTTTGGGGCACTCGTTCTTAAAATGGTTAAAACTGCCACATTGGTAGCATCACTTGCTATCTTGCTGTTGTGCCAGAATTTCTGGAACGGTAGTGCCTTGCAATGCAGCTGCAATGGCTAATCCCTGATTAAACGTAGGCCCAATGTCCTCGCATAGACGAATATATCCAGATAAATCCATCTGACCCTTGTGCAGAAGAACTGCTTTGCAGGTAGCATTAGGGTTCTCAAAAGCCAACTGCGTGATAAGCGGACCTTCTGAATAGGAGCTACCAAGCATTCTGCCGGCCGCTTGCTGCAGTCTCACCACAAAATTTTGGAAAGGTTCCTCTGGACCTTGTCGTATTCCAGTCAAGCTGGTGCTGCCTTCACCTCTAGTAGGCAGCTGCATCCACACCTTTCTGGCCGAAATAGCGACTTGAGCAAATACTCTGGCGGGATAATCAATCTGTCTAGCATTTCCTTCATACCTTCCATCCCCTAAAAGCATCTCCATGTCCCAGTCAGTATTACCACACTGAGCATTTTGCATGGCAATTTTTTTACTATGCTTCTTCCACTCGGACTGCCATATCAAATAATCACCCACTTGCAGTATAGCGAGAGTCAAAGTTCTCCAGTCCTGCGGTGTTAGGTTGTAATCTATAATGTTATCTACCAAGGCTTGGGTGAACAGCGAGGTAGCACCGTATTGATCAACCGCCTTTTTTAAATCCTTAATAATTTTACCATCAAAAGCTTGATAATACCTATACAGATCATCATTTTGGTCTCTGAGTTCCAGTACCGGAAAAGATTATAAACAAGAATAGTCTTGCTCTATTTCCCGAGCCCTGTAAAAAGCCCCCTCTAAGGGAAAAGGTTCTGCCCTCAGATAGCTGTCTTTCTGCCTGCCTGCATTTTTAAACCCCTGAGTTCATCACTTAATTCTCATACCTTGTTCTCAAGTTCTGCTCTACTGAGGCGAGCTCTGTTCCGAGATGTCTCCCTTGTTTTAGAGTGCGTAGACTTTGTGTAAGAACTCTGTCTCCTTACACGAGACACTGTAAGTTTGCACTTTGCGGAAGTTTGGGCTTCTTCGGTCACCGTACTTGAGCCCGAAGAACTCTGGACCTCTTCTGAGGAACTAGTGGAGCAGTTCAGTTTCCATAGAAGGCGGGTATGTATCCTCATCCGGAATTGTCATTTCTGAACTAGTCAGACTTATCTCGCTATCAGAATGACCCTCCTTCTGCTCATTTTTCTCACTTCTCAATCATAATATCCATGCCCATCCCCCAAAGGTGGAGGAGGAAACCCATCCACCTTATTATTTGTGAGAGCTTTTCCTATTTTCTCCCAGGATTTTTTATTGATCTTGGTTAGTCCTTCCAACCAAGGACAGTGAGCTTCTATCTGCTTGGTTAACTCTGCCAGTGCCTGCTTTTTAACCCTTACTCCTCTGGTCCTCAGTAGCTCATCCACATTCCGAATAGCTACCTTTGAGACCGATGTCCCCATCTCTACTGCTGATAACCCTAGGCGAACCCGAAGCACCGGTTCAGTGCTTCTCTGCCTAGTACTCCCGCAGCCTTCCAACATGGAATTTAGGCCAGCGCTAGCCAAATTTCTTACCACATGGAAGCAGCAACGTTCCTTCCCTTTGGTTTGTTGATTATACAGAGCTCTGTGTATTCTGGCAGTGTGGTCTTCAGTCCCTTTCTCTCGAGTCTGGGCCCCACATCCAAGGCACCATTCTGTAGAGTGAGGCCAGCAGAACTATTCGGGGTCCGTGGGTTACCTCAGGTTGGAGGCTGGACTAGACCTGTGGGAATAAACGGACGAAAGAAAAACACGGGGGGGACGCCAAGTAGGTTTTATCAAGGTGACATTTACTTTGGGGTGAGATGGGTATTTATATCGAGAGGCACAAAAGGTAAACCAAGACAATGAACACGATATATGCATAACGTAAATACAGCTCTAGATGGTAAGACGCCAAGTTCTCGATATAAACAACGCTCAGGCAGGTATATTGTTTACAGTAAGCAAGTGACTTCAAACAGGAGGGCTTGTAGCAGATCCGCTTCTCGGTTTCAGGAGAAACAGCGAGCTGTGGGCTTTGTTCCGGGCACCACAGGTGTCAGTTGTAGTTCCAGCAATTCCAGCTGCTTTCTCTTTTGGCTTCAGGCAGAGGAGATACTCAACAGTGTTCAGACGGGGCGGGGGGGGGGGGGGGGGGAAGAGAGGAGGCGACACTTTAGCTTATGAAAGACATTGGATATTTTAAAGGGACTGAAAATTTAATGTGTTTGACATTGTAAAGACCATGGGTCTTGTAAAGATATTTATGTTCTTATTGTGGGATATTGGGGCAAATAAGAAATAAAGGGTTCTGACTTAGTAGTGGCGTGTTTATGTGTCAAGTTGATGAGGGTTCCATGGTACTGCCTGATTTTGTGTGTCAAGTTCACACAAAGTAGAGTTATCAGAGAGGAAAGAGCCTCAGTTGAGGAAATTAAGCCGTAAGATCCAGCTGTAATGCGCTTCCTCAATTAGGTGATCAGTGGAGGAGGGCACAGCCTATGGTGGGTGGTGCCATTCCTGGGCTGGCGGTCCTGGGTTCTATATAAAAGCAAGCTGAGAGAGCCAGGATGAGCAAGCCAGTGAACAACACCCTCTTCATCAGGTTCTGCTTCCAGATTCCTGCCCCCAACCGAGTTCCTGTCCTGACTTCCTTTGGTGATGAACAGCGATGTGGAAGTGTAAGACAAACTCCTTTCTCTCCTATTTGCCTTTTGATCATGACGTTTCATCGCAGCAACGGTGACCCTAACTAAGACAGATGTATTGCTAAGAATCTGTGGTCTGGAGTATTGAACACTTTAGTTGCATCTTTTGCTGAAGGTGTCCCAATGCTGAAATCAAGTTACCTGTCTACTACACCCGTGTCTGGAGTCTGCATCCTCCACTACTGTGGTTTGGGCTTAACCTTCTGCCAAGGCCTGCCACTCCTGAAGAAGATAAGAACATTGGTATTATCTTGCTTGTGCTTTGTGACACAACTGCTACCTCCATCGAGTACTCCTGACAACATGATGTGCTGCCATAGACCAGATACAACCAAGCCCTGTAACAGGATGCTTAGATCTGTATAAGTGTGAAGTTTCTTTTAAGTTGGTTTCCTTTGCCTTTCTCTCACACCAGGCTTTTTCCTGAGCAGCCTTTGTTAACCTCAGTGCACGTAGAAGGCTTGCCAATCAGCAGACATCAGTGGAGACTTCAGAGTCAGACCCATAAGCCTGCTTGTGAGAAACGAAAGGAGGGAGACTAGTGCTGCTCTCAAGACCTTCCGACTGTGGACCACCCAGACTTGATGTTCCAGCTCAGGCTGCGAGTACATTCCTGCTCTTTCCACTAAAACTCAACATACAACTGCAGCAGAGGGACTGGCTCCTGAGGAGGGGACCTACCTACAGTTCTTCCCTCTGAGACCTGCCGCTTCTGGGGCCTGCCCTACACGGAGGAGTGTTCTTCCTTGACTTTGGGGACCTCCTAGAGCTGATGGTTATATCTCTCCCAATCTTTCTTGATTTGCATCCTGCTGCAAATGAGAGTCTTAGGGTTTCTTCCTTCTGGGCTCTATTTATGAATTTCTTTGTATGAATTATTGCTCCTATGTTAGAAGTAAAACTCCCACTTTTTGTCTCCCTTCACTTTCTGTCTACCTCAATCTTAGAGGTATGACAACAGGCCAAGATGAGTAGAACTGACTGTCTCATAGCCAGTAGGGGGTCCAGTCTGTGGCATCTCAGTTAGCAGAGACTCCAGTCAACAAAGATGCCAGTCAGTGGATACTCTACCCATTAGGGACACTAGTCAGTGGGAAGTCCAGTCACAGGCAGATCCATTAGCAAGGATTCCTGTGACTCCAGTGAGCATGGGGTCCTAGTCAGCAGGCTTTCTAGTTTGTGGGGTCTCCAGTGAATGGTCCCTACACTCAGTAAGGATTGTAGTTAGAAGGACTTCGATCAGCTTTGATTCCAGCTAGAAGGGACCACAAGGCCACAGGGACCCATTCATCCGGTACTCCAGTGGGTATAGACCTGGAGTCAACAGGAACACCTGTCAGAGCAGACTCTGGTCACCTGGGACTCTGGTCAGTGCTGATGTCCTTTCCAAGCATCTGTTTTATGGATAGGCATTAGAAGTTTCTAGAGATAGAAGCTGTTATACCTACCTGGGTCGCATGTAATTGCTCTTCCTGGGATTCCTCATCCTCTCTCCTCTGGGCTGCATATTGGGGGGAAATAAGAGGGCACCACAGTGGATTGTCTCATATGAGTTTCCACAGAATTTTAATAAATGTGATGTTCATGAATTATGGCCCCAGGGAATTATTTTTTATTAATTGAAATCAATTAACTTATAGCCCAATTGCTGTCCCCTCCTGTCTCCCCTCACATAGCCCCCCTCCCCTTCTATTCTTAGTGGGTGGCCTCAGGGAACCACCCACCATGGCACATGAAGTCTCTATAGAGTTAGATGCATTCTCTTTCACTGAGGTCCCACAAGGCAGCACTGTTGTGGAGTGATTACCATAGCCAGGGTGCATCTTTAGGGAGAACCTTCATTGAACTACTTTTGGGTCTCTCCTGACTGGACATCAAGGTGTGTGGTCACCATTTTGGTAATGGGTTGTTAGAGTTTTGCTGACAGTCAAACCTAAAGCTTGCAGAAAGGAGACTCTAAAGAGTTATTAACGTCCATTTAACAGTGTCAAGTCATTAAAATGCCCCTTGAGGGTCTCAAACCTACACTGCTACGAGGGAGGAATGTAGACCCTTTGTGATCTTCAGACATAATAGACACTTAGCAATTTCAAGAGTGACCAATGGGAACTTAGGTGCTGTCAAATAGTTACACTTCTGCAGAGACACACATGGGAGCCTGATGAAGTCCTGCTATGTTGGGAATCAGAAGTGGTGAGAGAAGAGTTATAGCTAAGTATGTATGCAACTACAAAGAAAAAAAGGACATGAATTTGAAAAGTAGCAAGGTATATATGAGAGGGCATAGAGGCAGGCAAGGAAAGGGGGAATCGATTATATTACAATCTAAGTCAATTTTTAAAAATTCAAAAAACTAAGTCCTGCCCTGAGCATGGCATGAACATGTACCTGCTCTATGGCATTGACTAGATGTCTATGTTGCTGGATTCCTTATGCACATTATGCAAGGATTTCATGATTCCCGTGATACCAAGCTATATTTTTTTAGATCTTGGGTTTGCCAAGATATTCCTATGAGGCCCAACACAGGTATGGGTCTTTCGGCTAGTCAGACTGTCTAAGGGCTTCCAATCAATGAGTCTTGGGAGAAGGATATGTAGCAAAAGAAAGGAGTATAGATGTCCCATGTGACAGGATGGGTTCCTCTTCTGAGACCATGAGGAAACCTTGCTCCTTGGCTTTATTCCTCGGCCAATCAGAGTAGGTCTCCCACTCAGCCAGTGTTACTGTCATAGGAAAACCCAACTTACAGTTTCAGAAGCTCAAGTTCAATATGGGAATCTGAGATCAACTTTACCATTGCACAGGTTTTGCATGACCATGGGAAACTGAACAGACTGGTGACTTCATGGGACCAATGTCCCAGAGAAGTCCCTTCTGCACATACCCAGGCAAGATGCAAACGAAGAAGGTGTGCTGGTCAACCCGTGTCAGTGAGGCACAATCCTGAGTTTGTCCACTTAGAACAGAATGTGATGTATTGAGCTGTTTGTGGCTTCAGACCATACGTGGCTACTTCCAGTGGCATGCCGGGAACAAGTGTTAGGACCAAGCTGTTCTCACAGCAGCCAGTAAGCCAAGAGTGGCTGGCTCTTGTACAAATGCTGCTTTCCTGAGAATCCATAAATGGATTCACCCAGTCACTAGGTGGGAGTCTCCAGGACTACCCACTTTAGGCACCATCCGTGCACAGTACTGCAGTAGGTACTATTCAAAACATGAGGCTTAGGTCACTGGAGATCTAAATCCTCTTTCCTGCTTTGGCTCCCACAGGCTCCTGTGCATCTCATAGTATCCAATGTGCTTAGTCTTTCCAGTTCCGGATTTGCTTAAAAGTTCTTGTCCGTTGGTTCCCCTGAGACTCTGTGAACTCTTCCTGTGAACTTCTATAAAATAGAAGCTATTGATGTCTGTCATACAGTTTTATTGCTGTGAAGTGACATCATGATGATGGAAACTCTTATAAAGGACAATATTTAATTGGGGCTCACTTAGAGTTTCAGAGGTTTAGTCCATTATCAATCGTCATGACTGGAAGCATGGCAGTGTACAGGCAGACCTGGTATTGGAGGAGCTGAGAGCTTTATATCTTGATCCACAGGCAGCAGAAAGAAACTGTGTACCACACTGGCATTGCATGAGCATAAGGATCCTCAAAGACTGCCCGCACCGTGACACACTTCCTCCAGCAAGGCCAAACCTGCTCTGATAACGCCACACCTAATGGTGCCATTCCCTATTGGCCAAGCATTCTACACATGAGCCTAGGGGGCCAAACCTGTTCGAACCACCACAATGTCCAAAGTACAGAGGTCCTGGGCAAGCATTCCATCTCCAAAATGAGAAGTGGAGGATAGCAAAGCTAGCTAGGTAGACATTAGCTCCCAGGATAAGATGCCATCATTTGGGGCACTCAAGAGTATGACTTGTATTCAAAGATCTGCTTGACATTCCCAGTTTCTGTGACAGCAAGAGCACGAGTATGTGTGTGTGTGTGTGTGTGTGCGCGCGCACGCGCGCGCGCACGCGTGCACAGAAGCCAGAGAACAACATTGGTGTCATTGCTACAGCATCATGCAGACAAGTTTTCTTGCTAGCCTGGCGCTTGATCACAAGTTACCAAGTTGCTAGTCCGTGGGACAGAGCCCTCTGGAACCCTTGGGTTGCAAGTGTATCATCACACTGAGTAATTGTTTTTACATGGGTTCTAGGGATCAAAATCTGGTCCTCATGCTTGCAAGGTAAGTGTATTATCACTTCACTGTATCCTCAGCCCTGAAGATCATTTTAAACACTTATTGCTCCCAGTACCATGAGGGAGGGTTGTGTGTCGTCCACCCCTTACAGTAGATATAGCTCAAAACTGAGACAACACAAAAGACTGTCATCAAAATCACTTGGTGACCACAGTTCTCCAGTTCCCTAAGTACCAATGAGTTAGTTGCTTGTGGGTCTTATTCTCGTCCTTGTATTTCTAGACTATTCCCAGGCACAGTGCCTATATACATGAGAATTCCATTATCTTTTTTTTTCTTGGAGAAGTGAATGATGTGGTGCAGAAACATAAAGACCTCAACAAGGAGAACAACCATAGCAGATAAGTCAGGAACAAGTTACTTCAGTGTGTTTCAGTATTAGCTTAAAACAAAAACAAAAACAAAAAACAGAATATAATGAGTACATGTGTATTTGCATGCATTCATATAAAATACAAGCAAGAGCCCAAATAGACATTACAGATTGTGTTTATCTTTGAGTAGATGACTGATACTTTAACTTATTAATACTGGATGGTAGTAAGACAGTATAAGAGCTTGTATAAGAGACAAAACCATGCAGGACTTTCTTCAGGGATGGATGGGCGGTCAGCCAGCCCCTAAAAACCACCCCAAGCTCTTTTGGTTTTAGTGAAGAAGGCGGTGTGTGCCTTTAGTTTCTCAGCTGCTCTGAGAGATTTAGAGTGGAAGTTGGAAAGTGAGTTAGGAAGGTCATGTAGGCAGGAAGGTCCAGGTGAAGAACTTGTATTAAAACAGAGGAAATAAACGTAGGAGAAGAGCATGGATTTGAACTCAGTTTTGCAAGGGGCAACTGAGTTTCCTGAAGGTTGAGTGTGGGATGAGTGCATTGAAGACAGCCCTCCGTGTGTTGCTAGATGTTGGGACCACAGAGCTGTGTGTAGAAGACAGAAGATAAAAGAACTGGTTTGGGGGAAAGGGCCATGCTTTAGCTGTTTCAAATCTGAGAAGTGATTCACTTCATTTGATGAAGCTTAAAAGGAATATATCTGGTGAGGTTACCAACTTCTCAGTTTCTGGTATCAGAGGATGGCAAACAGTTGAGACAATTCAAAGAGGTTGTGGGCAGGATGGGAGGGTAAGAGCGGGCTCCAAGGAAGTCCACTCTGTCTCAGAACTGTGACCCAGGAAGAGGGTTGCATAAAGTAGGAGGAACACAGAGAAATAGAGGTTGCTAGAAGCCAAAAGATGGTTTTGAGTAAGGATCTTTCAAGTTTTTCAGTTTAACAATCCATTTGGCCCAAGGAATTTTTAAATGACCCAAGGTACACAAAGCTATATAAAATAGATATAGAAATCAAATATTTACTAATGATAAATCTTAATGAAGTCATTTAAAATAGTTCTATGTTATATATAAAATATGCCATTTATTGAAGATAATGAAATTTGTGTATTGATAGGATAGATACACTTGCCTATTTTTACATGAAGAATTTAATCTTGGCTAAATAAATAATAAATCCCATGGTACAGGGCATTGTCAACATTTTCAGAGTTGGTGGATATTTTGATTTTTAAACCCTGAAAGATGATATCACAACTTTGCATAAATACATAGCAGACAATGGTAGAATTATATTTAGGACCATTTCATAAGTTATTGGAAGTTCTATCCTAATGCAAAGCCAGAATTAATTTAACTCACTTTTTAAATGAAACTTTAGCCAGAATCTGAGTGAGCAATTTTTTAAAAAAGTGAACATTCTAACACATTACAATCCACAGATATGAGAGATGACACAAAAAAATTAGAATCTTTGTGTTCATAATTAAGTTATTCTGTCGCTAGGAGAGCAGAAAGCTGTGGGCAGTGAAGCAATACTGGTGGTGATGGGCAGTGCTCTCTAACCTGAGCCCAGCTGTTTCAGGCATCACTGATTGACATCGTGTGGAATGGCATCATGCAGTCCATATGTCACGTGTTTACAACCGTGGCTGCAGTGCAGTTGCCCATCAACCTGCTGAGTACTGCCAGAATCGCTCAGAGTCCTTACATGTGTGGCTTTAAGTTAATTTTAGGTCATTGCACGCTCAGATTTTTGTGATCTTCATAGTCTTGTGATCTTCATAGCCTCTATATGTGGTTGTGCCCCACAGTCTACACATGCAGTGAACAATTTCCAAAGAGAAAATGTGGAGTAAAAGGACAGTGATGTTCTCTGACTTGTATTAAAAGTTATTACAAGGTGATTGATCTGCTGTGTATGACACTTTATCTCTCCTAGTTTCCTAAGTGGGAAAGGAACATAGAGATTACCACACAAGAACAACTAAATGCTCTGTTGTGCTTATCTTCCTGTTTAAACAAAATCCTTCAACTTTGTATATCTAAAAACCCATTTTGAAGATTTCCATATATAATTTTACATGAGAAGGATGATTGAGAGTGAGTTTTCGTACTTATTTTTTTTTCCCGTGACAAACATGTTCTTCCAAATAACAAACCAGTATTCCACAAAGGAAAATGAGAGGAGGACAGTTTCAAATCAAAAGAAAACAATTGCAGATAGTACAAAGATCTATTCTGATGTCCCATCCAGTTCCTGTTGTCAACAGCTTACATTAGCATGTTAGGTTTCATCCATTAGAAGTCGTGCTTCCTGTTACAACTAATACAAATATATCAGTAGCAGCTAAAGGTAGAGCTATCAGTATTCACTTATCTATAAGTGTATCTACAGCTATCATATCTATCATTTATTCATCTCTCATTGATCTGTATCGATTTAACTATTCTCTCATCTCTCATCTACCTATCATGTATCTATCACCTACCTATCATATCTATCTATCTATTTATCTACTTACCAACTTATCTATCATCTATCTGTCTATCTATCATCTATCTGTCTGTCTGTCTGTCTGTCTATAATATATCTTGTGGATTCATTTTTTTTTTTTTGAAACGCCTTACTATATGACCTAGGTTGTGCTGGATGAGATTCACTATGTTGCCTAGGTTGGCCTCAAACTCATAGCAATCCTCTTGCTTTATTCTCCCAGGACTGGGACTGCAGGCATACCTACCATGCCTGATCAGACAGTTTTAAATGCTGTGTCACTATTAGTTTTTCCTCAAGATTAGGTCAGTTTTGAATCTCTGTAACCTTATGCTGAAAACAATATTGTACTGCCATCTACTGTCCCAAATTATTTCTAGGTTTTGATTTCTAAGATTTTGTGTTCTTATTCTTTCTAACAACTTATAGCTATAGATTTCCTTTCAGTTTAATCTTCCACAACTCCCCCCAAAAACGACTAACGCACTGAAGCTTAGAGAGGTAGCAGTGACAACCCATGAGTTCACTCAGATTCAGCACACATTGCTTCGCCCTCTCAAGTAGAAAGAGGGTCCTGGAGATGTAAAATGAACGGGGCAAGATCAGCTTCTGCAAGGATCTCTGAGTCTAGCAGGGAATCAGTGAGACTATTCTAACTCAATTCTATAAGACAAGTCCTCCCAGGGGACACAGGGGAGAGTGCTTCAGATTCAAACTGAAGAAAAGGAAAAAGCCAAGCTCTGGGGACAGTTTCTTGACTGAACTAGTCTTAAATTATCAGTAGAAAGAAACAATGTGAACAGAAAACAAACTGGTAAGAAAAACACTCGAGAAATAACATCAGGAGCAAAAGTAAGACTACCATCATATATGTGAGAAGACTGTCCTCCGAGTGGACGATCACAGAAGAAGGTGGGTGAGGATGGAGATGCAGCTGAGACCAGACGTGAAGGAATGTGCTTATCTCTTTCAGGAAGCACCAAGTTTATCTTTGTGATGATGGAGGACCAGTGCTCAGCATTGCGCTTTACTTTTTCTTGGAGAGACATGAACATAAGGACTCAAGACAAGCTAAAGAACTGATTCTATCCACACCCAACTTAGTGAACCAACGAGCTTATCCTTATCGAGCTATATGAAATTTAACTTTATCCGAGGCGTTACTTACAGCACCATGGATGAGGGGTTACTTACACGAAGCCTGAGTAATGAGTGAGTTACAGCAGCAGCCATCTATGACCCCTGAACTGTTATACCATTGAAGAGGATGACCTCCCAAAAGTTAGATTTTTACTTCCTGAATATCCCAAAGACCACAGGAAACTAGGATAGAACTTTTGGTGTACTCCAAAGACCACAGGCAGCCAGGAACAGAATTATGTATCTGGAAGGGGCGGAGGAGAGGAAGTGGCTCTTGTCTAAGATAAGGGTAGAGTATCCCTTTCCCTTTCTTCAAGGGAATGTTAATAGGCTCTGTCTTGTGTGGGGAATTTCACCTGCACATTAAGAAGGTAACTATAATTATGTCCTGCCTGGGAGAGCATTTTCTAACAGGCATGTAAAGAGATTGCTGGGATGTATTGAGTCACAGTATTTTAGTAATATGTAAAAAATGGATGTACAAGTGATCGGTGAAGAGGCAGCTGAGACAGGATGGAATAGAAATTCTAGACACTGGGAAACAAATGATTGGCACATCTCTAATTACTTGACCACAAAACATAAGCTAAAGAATCAAGGATTACCTCAGAGTTTTAGTGACCACGTTGGTGGAGGTGCTGCCTGCCCACGGTGCTATTTACAACACACAAGATGTTAAACATTACAAATCAAGAAAAAAAAAATAAGGAAATGCTCACCATTACATTATTGAGTAGGAAGAGTCTGAAGTAGAAAGGAACGGGATGTGAGTGAGAGGAATAACGGGAAGTCGTGTGAACGGGGAGAGACTGAGAGGGAAAGCCAAGTGCTGTTACCACACCACTTGGAATACTGACACAGGAGGAACAAGATTTTGAGGCCAGCTTGGACTGTACAATTGTCATTGCCTCAAACACACATACACCCCCCCCACACACACACACACAATCAGAAGGCCTTGGAGGAAAAACACAGCCTGTAAGAAATAAAACTTGGGTTACCTGATATTTTGCTTATCAGTTGGCCTGCAGGCTCTATGCATCAATGGGAGGGAACTTCTCAGTGACAGATGACAAAGACTGTGTGCGTGCGCGTTTGCGTTCACGTGCGTGCGCACACACTCGCACACGCACACAGACATTCATGTTCATTCATATAAGGCTGTGTGTAGGGGAGGCTGTGAGAGATCCTGTGGAGTGTCCGTAAGAGGAACTAGTCCAAGTAGACTGGATTCCTCCATGTGATATTGTGTCTATGGTGATAATTTTTGACCAGTTACTTTTGATTTGAGTAAGTTGTTTATTTATTTGCTTGGTCTCACATTTTTAGCCCAGGCTGGCCCAGAATTAACTATGAAGCCTAGGTTATTGGACTTGAATTTATTATAATCTTCCTGCTACCTGCTGACACTGGCTGAACAATTGAAACTTTAAGCTAGGGATTCATAAATTAACCTTTTCATCAAAGGCTGTGGTTAATTGTTTTAGAAACTAAATCAAACAACCCTGAAGTTATATTTTAGAGTCATCTTGTTATACAGAAAACTTTTCACATTTTATTTTGGATAGCATGTCAGGTTGTAGGATCAGGAGTGATTTCAAACAAGAAACGAGATCTCAACTATTGAAATAGGTCTTCCCAGGAAGTGGTCTCATTCTCTCACGGCACAAGGAATTTTGTGAAGCTCACCTCCAATTGCCTTTTGCATTTATAAATTAGTTTATGGAGTCAGATCAACCAGGACCAGGCTCAGCTCCAGGAATATACCTTTGGAGTGTAGGAAATTATCTAGTAATAATTGCCTGATGTTGTATTTTATGCCTGCCATGTGGTATGATGGCTCTAGTCATCAATTAGTTTAGCTTTTGTTATTTTTACCTTGAGAAATAAACTACATCTTCTCCCCCTTTGAGCCGACAGAACCAATTAATTAGTACAATATCTTTCAGAGATTCTGAATAGTCAATTACCTTTGACCAGGTTGACATTAAGGAGCTCCACTCCACAATACTGTGGAAATTGCATCGCAAGAGTGAGCACGTATTATATATAGCCTAAAATTATTCATTAAGACACCATTAACTCATTTAATTGGTAAAAATATGACTTTTCCACATAGAACTTAGCCAGTTAAAGTATCTTCATTATGTTTGAAATCCTTTAGGTCCTAATTGAGGACATGAGCACCACACTTGTCCTGTGGGCAATCAACCTTGCTCAACATGTATGCCTCTGCGGGGTTTTGGAAATGAAGTAGTGGTTTCTGCGAAGTGAGGGCTGGCTAGTGATACTCTTTGGACTCTGGGACAGATCTTTGCAGCGTCCTAGTAACTACTTGCGTCGGGAGCCTCATGTGTAAGAAAGAGATGTCACTCAGCGCTTTATGTTTCTTTAAGATGGCACGAGGTTTCAGAAGATTTCGGGGTACAGGGTAAAAGGTGAACGTTCTGGTTGATCTGTCCCAGGCCACTACTGACCCGGCACTGAGAATTTGTTTCTCTCAGCGCCACTCCTGGCTGTTGTCCCACCCTCCCTGCTACAAGGGAAGATTCTCGGGGCAGAAGCTAGCTCAGGACTTGGAGGGGGAGGGAGGGTTTCAGTTGCTGGTGCACGCTGACACGTGATTTTATTTAAAAAAAAAAAAAAAAAAAAAAAAAAAACCAACCAACCAACCAAACAAATCCTGAGTGAAGTAGTAGAAAGAGTAGGGAACGCACTAACTGGGGCAAAGGGAACTGAAGTTATCAACACCAAAGCTGCCCAGATTAGGAGACAGCCTCCGCAGCCTAGAGTGAGCCACTGGGACCTGTTGGTCACCCAGCCTGAACCACCGGAGCGCAAAACATTTGCGTGTCTATGGCAGCAAGAGTCAAGGTCCAAAGGTGGATCAGGGCCGGAAATGCAGTCTGCCTGTGGAAGTCAGGGCCAGAGACTCCAGGTTTGAGCCCACAAGTCCTTAGGGCCCATCATTTATTCACCGGCCATTGGGAAGTCCCAGGCACGGAGCTTGGAGCTCCGAGTGTAGTTTTAGCGATGCTCCTGACACTGTGTTCATTTAGGGCAGAGCACAGTCTGGCGCTGGAGCGTCCACAGGTGTGTGTGCCGGGCCGGGCTGGGCTGGCGGCGATCTGGTGGGACGGCACAGGCACGCCCACCCTGGCGAGGAGCCCGGGGCGAGCCTGAGCTCCGCAGCCCGGGTGACCAGGCAGGTCCGGGCGGTGCGCTCTGAGTCACCGGAATCAAGGTGTGGCCGGAGCGCCGCTCCCCCGCCGCCAGCCCCGGGGCCGCGTCTTCACGGGAGCCGCCTCTTCCTTTAGTCCCGGTGTCGGCGCTCGCAGGACCACTCTCGGTCGCTGCTCCTGCCCCGCGCTCCTCCGCTCCGCGCCCGCCGCCACCGACGACATGCTGCGCTGCGGCCTGGCCTGCGAGCGCTGCAGGTGGATCCTGCCCCTGCTGCTGCTCAGCGCCATCGCCTTCGACATCATCGCGCTGTCCGGCCGCGGCTGGCTGCAGTCTAGCACCCACATCCAGACATCCTCGCTTTGGTGGAGGTGTTTCGACGAGGGCGGCGGCAGCGGCTCCTACGACGATGGCTGCCAGAGCCTCATGGAGTACGGTGAGTGGCCGCCGCCTCCGGGAAGCCCTTGGGGGTCCTGAGCGGTGCTAGCAGCTGGGGCCGGTCTTTAAGCGGTCAGGGGTAGTGGCTGTTTCAAAGTCTGCTTAGAGTTCAAATTTCAGAAGCAGCAGTTTTGGGTGACCCAAATCAGGCTCAAAACTGAAAGAGACTAACTAGTCCAACTCATTTAAAAACAAGGTTTCTCAAGTTACATGTGCAAGCTTATGTTAACCATTGCAAAGTAAGTATAAAAATAAATAATATGCTAGGGTGGATTCATTTCATTTCATCTAAGTTAAACTATTTTTTTTAAAAAAAATCTTATGAGAAAGTCCTTACAGACAAAGTAGGAGCAGTTATGATTTCGATAGATATTTCAGTATGTTAGCTATGGAGCTGTTTCATGTTCACTCTTGTTCTGGGGAGTGGCCTTAGTTGAAAGTGACTGCTTAAGAGAGTTTATCAGAATCTGACTTAAAATCGGGGAGTAACACAGCGCAGGAGAACCCCGTTTGCCTCTGCCTGGGAAAGGTCCCAAGTACTTGATTTACAAGTCAGTAGTAGTCTTTGCGGGGGGGGGGGCGGCGGAGGAGGGAGCCAACGACCCTCTTGTTTAGGACAGAGACAGTAATGCCTGGCAGTGTGTACAGAGCAAGGGAGAGAGGAACTATAAGCCCAGGCAGGCTTTACTGATCACTTTGGCCCCCTTGAAGGAAGCAAGTTCCTTTTTGTTTTCATTCATTTTCTAGATTGACTATAACTTGATTCTTTTCCTGAAGCACCCAGGACTTCTGCCAGATGCTGTTTGGCTTGGGTTCTGGGTCCTGTATCAGCTCCTCATCAGCTTGTTCTCCCTGGAGGAACTTCCCCAGACTGGGAGGCAGGGAGTAAAAAACGAGAGGACTGAAGAAGTTCCTGCTTTCTTGAAGACCCATGCCCTCCCTAAAAACAGACAAATGCTTGGCTTAAAGAACTTTCTATTGCTTCAAATCTTTTAGGTTCTTACTTGGCAATGTGCTGCCTTGGAATAACCCAGTTGTTTCTTAAAATGCATTCAAACTCAGTCTTGCAGGGGACGTTAAGAGGTAGGCTCATGGCTTTTTAAAATAGACTTTGGTAATTATAGCTCACTCCAAGGCTGATACAGACCCAAAGAAAACTCAGTAGCAGAAGTCAGCTTGCAGAGGCAGGATCAGCATTCTTACTGGGACGTGATTTGGCCTGCAGAGCCCTCTTGTGAAACACACTATACCATCTATCTCCCTGTTTCTTGCCTTGTAGGGTAAGCTCATCTTTTAGGGTGTGTCTGCTCTAACCTCAGGCTGATACATCACTGTGTGAATGGAAGGGAAAGGGCAAGCTTTGTTCCTAGGTTGTTTCTTTAACCAAGACTCTGAAGCGTCAGCTTTTCCCCACTGTGCTGTTTCAGTTCACTATAGAAATCAGCCTTGGAAAACCTCCATTTCCCAAATGAACCTTGAAAATGTATTACGTTCATGATGAAGTGCCTGGTTCTTACCTGATCCGGGATAGGTGGTAAAGCGATTTAACACCCCAGGGGAGTTATTCCTGTCTCCTTCACAGAGGTAATTAAGTTCCCATAATGTGGAAGTCGGGCGGTGGTGGCGCACGCCTTTACTCCCAGCACTTGGGAAGCAGAGGCAGGCGGATTTCTGAGTTCGAGGCCAGCCTGGTCTACAGAGTGAGTTCCAGGACACCCAAGGCTATACAGAGAAATCCTGTCTCCGAAAAAAAAAAAAATAGTTCCCATAATGTGGTAGACAGCTCTTGCTCAACACCCGGATACATATCACTGATGGAAGACTGGCCTAAGTGTCAGTCTGTGGAGCCATCTGTGGTGCCCCATCTCCTCAGCATTATAACAGGGATGAGTCAAAATGCTTCTCATTCTGCCCACTCTGTGTTGACTGATCATCAGTGTACTACACAACTGCAAACAAATGGCGGCTCTACACCTTAGGGTGATGGTCTCGGCAGGCGGGAACTCTGTAGCTCTCCAGAAAGCTTTAATAGGACCTTGCTAAAATCAGTATGCTTGCATGAGGTCACTCGGTATGGAATGTATGTGTTCCCACAATGCAGGAGCACGGTCTTGTATGGCAAGGGACAGAAAGATAGGTCAGTTTAAACCTTAGCAGTGTCTAGGACTGAGCACGCGTGCCCCTCCCTCTAGAATGGGCCTTTATGATCCTTGAAAATAATGTTTATTTGAAGCTTTTAACAATGCAAAACTTTCATGACAAAGTGATGATTGTGTTTTGCTGAATGATATTCATAACAGTAATACATTTATTTTGGTAGTAAGTACCATTCTTGGCAATGCTGATAATAATACTAAATAATATGCATATTTTATAAAGGTCAATGAATTCCTAGGAATAAATAAATATATTCTTTACTATTATTGTTAAAATTTTTAACAATAATAATTCATTTAGTTTCCTACATACATACATACATACATACACACATAAATCAATAAATAAATAAGCCAAGTTAGACCCTGAGTGTTTTGTCATGGTGGCAGCTTAATTAACATTTATCTTAGCAAATACTTGCTTGAATGTCTGGCTTATATTTGTCGAGAAGAAAGTGAGAATCTAGGTTTGCAATTGAAGTAATCGTTCACATTTCTCCTGTAAGCCAAACTTAGCATTAAGCTTCAGCTCGGGTGCGTGTGCGTGCGCGTGTGCACATACTGTTTTTGCAATGCTAGGAGCTTCTTTTCCAGTTTAGAGAAGATTGTGACTGGGAGTTATTTTAAGCTTCAACTGCACACTGCACAGACTTCAGATCCAGGCAAGCTCTGGCGTGTCAGGGTGGAGGATATAGGGATGAGGTATGCACTGGGAGGAGGAGGAGGAGGGGGAGGAGGAGGAGGAGGAGGAGGAGGAGGGGAAGGAGGAGGAGGAGGAGGAGGGCCTTGGAAAGTCAGTGGCTGGAATTCATCTCTGAAGAACAGAACTTCACTTTTACCAAAGACATCCCTTAAATTCCTTAGCATGGACACAGTATTTTTCCTAGACACTGCTTTCCCACAAGTCAAAGGATTGGAGTAGTCGATGAAATTAAGCGCCCTGGTTCCTAAAAGTGCAGGACATGAAGAAAAATAAGCACAGAGTCAACCGTTTACAGCAGCCTAAATTCTCCAGGAAAGCCTTCATTCTGGGATGATGCTCTTCCAGCTTTGTGGGAAGTGGGGGGAGTTTGCTGGTGGGAGGGGATGGGAGGCAAGCTGTCGTTATTTAATGCCATTAGATCAGTAGATAGATTTCATATGGCTGCATGTACATATGTTCACATTCTTAACAGCTAACTCAGATTTCATCCACTCCTTTGACGTATATACATTTGAAATATAATTGATATGTAAACTACTCTAGGCCGTTAAGCCCATGGTGCAGGCTAGCCTGACATCTCTTTGTTCCTGTAGCACCCAGGGAACCTCAGTGTCTTGGGAAGGACTTCACTTGGCTCTGCTCTAATGACACAGTCCTCTGGACCTGCAGGGCTAGAGAGGACTTAAGGTGCTGGAGTCCCAGTTTTCACCAAAGCCCCGCAATTAGTATCTACAACTAAGCAGCTTCCTTTTATTTGAGGCCTTGATTCTGGCCCTAGACAATGCTATTTGGACACATTTATCTCTCCTATGTGGACTGAGAAGAAATGTGCTCCCTGCCATTCCTGCTGTCCAGCATTCTTTCATCTGATAGATTTGAAATATTTGAGGGTCTCTTGGCTGCAATAGGGTGTAGTTTCCCGTTCCTAAAAGGAGTTCTGTTAAAAAACAATAATAATAATGGTACCGAGCCACCACATGCTGGGCTTCAGGAGAGAGTGTCAAGTGTGTCTGGATGCTCCAGCAGTGGGAATGCCTTGCCTGTGGCTCTCCTGCCATTTCTCTATTTGGCCAGTCATTCCTTACTGCCTTCCAGAACTTCTGCAGGATGATGGCTTGGCCCTGTATACAATGCATTTTGTAGGTCTGTTCTTAATCCTCCTCTGGAGTTTTGCTCCTCCAGAGCTACAAATCAACATGATGGGAAAGTCACTGGGCACCAGAGTCTCAACCCAGCCTTGCTTAGATAGAACCTTCAGTGGAATGGCAAGCAGGGCAAGTTTGGGGTGTTGTTGGAAAAGCTTCCAAATGAATGCCACTGCCTCTATCTTTCTACTGAATATGCAAAGCAGTATTTTTATATGTCACATTCACCCATGTTTACCTACTTATGTGTAAGGTCTTTTAGTTTTTAACATATTCAGATTTTACTTCTGCCTACGAATGGCATAAAGAACCTCACAGAAACAGTATAATAAACATCTGATCGGAACTCTGCTCCTCTGGGTGGGGCCTTTGACACTGCTCATTGAAGAATGGATAGTCTAGAAAGGGACCCCACTTCAGTTTGATGACACATTGGTGCCCACAGAGTCTTGAGCAATGGAAGGGACCACACAACTGTTTTGGTCCGTTTAGTCCGCATGTGCACTCAAAGAAGAATGTAGCAAATCCTTAGGAAAGCATTAATTTGAGGGTGGGGGGGGGGAAGGGAAATTAGTGAGTTTCCAAAACACTTACAGATTAGGAGTGACTGTCAGCAATATTTCCCTTTTCCTTGGTTTCTTCCGTAGCATAAGCTTTACAAAGTAGTACCTAGAAAACAAACCTAGGCCATACCCAGAATGCATTCAGGGAACAGTAGATTGCTCTTTCCGTGAGGAAAGGAAAGCAGACACACAATTTCTACCCTGAAACACTTGTCTGTCTCCTTGGAGTCCTGCTTGCTTTTGTTGTCTCAGTCAAGGGAATCCCCTCCACACAACCAGGAATGGTGGCAAAGTTCGGATAGTAAGGAAGGACAGACACACTTGTGTTCTGAACGGATGAAGATGAACTCTACCTTCGAGGTGCTGTGAAACAGAAAAGCATGAAATAGCAGCTTTAGGACACGTTTTGGAAATGGGTGTTTTCCTCGGTGTTGGTAATTTGAATCATAATATAATGTAAAATAGAAACAGTTCCCAGAAGCTTGTACATACTTATAGATGTTAAGCTCCTGGGCAACTGAGTGAGATCAAAAGTACCTGAAATACAAAGTATTTTAGCTTAAAAAAGAAGAATATAGTGAGAAAGTGATGCTAAGGCCTGTGTGGCCAGCAGTCCACTTCTCAGACTGTGCTAGGCCCTAAAGCCCCTGTTGAGACCTGGTAAGGTTAGTCTCTCTATCCTAGAATAAAATCGCTGTTGACCTGAGAAGCCATCTTATCTTGCTTGGAGAGGTCTGTCATGTATCAGCTACAGTCTTTAAAACGATGCCAAGATTTCTGTCTAAATGATAGCTATATGATTCAGTGTGGGTGTGGCCCTGTTGCAAGGAGCAGGTTTTACATGTTCTACAACTGGAGTGGCTTTTCTCAAGGGAAAATGTTGCTTCATTTTCCATTTTGATTTTCTTTATACTCAGCATTTTAAGTAAACAAGACATTAGCTAATTGGTTTAATAGGGAAAGTGCCCCAGATGCTTCATTGTAAGCATAGCTTCACCTATGGATAGGAGACATGTGTATTAGGTTGCTATTTCTTTTATGCAATTCTTTGCACATTCCTGACATTAAGAGTGGGTTATATTTCAGCCAAATGTCAGAGAGAAAAGTCACGTTAGTAACCTGTCTGTATTAATCTAATTTTCCCCAAATGTACAGGTAAAATGAATATGGCAGTATTACACAGAACTTATTTAGTTAGACTTCCAAGACAGTCTGTGATTATAGAAGTAAGGTTATTAAAATATGTTCCTTGTTATGAAATATTTCTGTTTTTCCTGAAAATTGTGTTTGAATTCTCTGTGGGCTTATGTAGATTGGCTGCCTTTTCTGGCTTCATAGAGGGAAATACATTTTGCTTTTCTGAATGTAATGATTGATTTTTATTAAACTTAATGGTTGGCAGTAGTTATGTAGACAGACAAACAGACTGCTTGACTTCAGGTCAAATACTGAAGCCTATAAGCTTTTGAGGGTGGCCCTGCTTTCATTTTATAGATCTTTGTCATCTACACTCTTATTCTCAGCCTCGGTATGCTTATGGAAGGTAGACAAGGGTAGAGCAGAGATTGACTGCAGGGGCAGGAGCGGGAGCGGGGGCGGGGGCGGGGGCGGAGGCAGGGGCAGGGGCAGGGGCAGGCGAGTAAAACAGAATATTACATTTTTGTTATATACAGAGTCTAGATTTAATCTCCCTGCCTCCACACACACTAACACACACTACATGAAAACAAGAGAGACTTAGAAGGAGGAGACAGAATCATGAGGGTGAATATGAGCCAAGGTACAAGGATCACGTACCTTGTATGTTTACATGTGTATGAAAATGTCACAATGAAGCCAGTCATTTGTGCAGGAACTAAAACAAATCTTTGGTATGCGTTGAAGAACCACAAGGCTATTAACAATCCGGGCTTAACAGGCCGGATCCAGGAGGTCTAGAGGAAGGCATAAGAATCTGTATTTTAAGAAGCATCGTTACTTAATGCGACACTGTGCACTATGGGCTGTATATGCTTAAGAAGATCTGATCAATTAATTGTCTACCAAAGCATAGTCCTTTCTCATTTAAAAATCCCTTTTACACAAAGCGCAAGGCAAAAGGGAGAAAAGAGACATTAATTGTATATTCTGGCTTTAGCATTAGGCATGTGTTTTTAAACCAAAATATTGTGTTAACTTCACCCTTAAATTTCTCACTGATCTGATAAGATGAACAAGACTTGGTGGGGGCGGGGGAGCTGTAAGAACTGTACCTCTCAAACTGGGTGTAATCATGGAGCATCTCACCTCTCCTGCCCCCAGTGCTGAGGGGGTCATTTGTAGGAGAACATGGTATTTGAAGATATATAAAAATGTTTGTTTTCCTTACTCATTTGTTATGCCCCAGTCAGTCATACGCCCTGCAGCGAGCCCTGCCGAGGTGTGAGGCAGATGGAGATGGGGATGAATGGGAGCTTGCTTAGCCCACAGATAAGGATAGGAAGCTGGGGGGGCGGGGGTGGGGGTGGGGATGGAAGTCTTTAGGAATGACACAGAACCTTGCCAGTGTGGGATGGGGTGAAAATCTGAGATTATGGACAGAAGTTATGGGAACAGAAGAAGAACTTTTTGGACAGGAAGGGCTAGGGAGTTAGCAAAGGGGTTGCTTATTGTGACAGCATACAGCTAGGCTGAATCCACAGACGAGGAGACTGGTGTGAGGCTAGCAAGGGGCAGAGGCAGAGCCTTTTTGAGCGTTGGTGCCTCTAAACCCCTTGGTTTTTCGAAGTGATTGTTTGACTCTGAGGACTGAAATGGCCAGGTATAATGTGAGTGTATTGTATTGAGCTGTGCCTTAGTTTTGTAAGAAGTAAGACCCAGGGAAGGGGCACATAACTCCCCCTTTAAAATTCAACGAAGAGTGAAATAAGAGCATGCGCAGATGAATGGGCAAACACAGCATAGGAATAAGTACAATAAAATTGCCAGGCAGCAAAAAAAAAAAAAAAAAAAAAAAAAAAAAATGAGGTGCTAACTTACGTTATAGAATGGTTCATCTTTAAAAAAATATTTCCTTTGGTGAAAGAAGCCAGTCACACCAAGTGACAGAGTGTAAGAGACCATTGGTATGGAATTTCTAGAATACACAAATTAGGAAGACAGACTAGTGGCTGCCAGTACCTGGGACTGGGGTGGTGAGGGACAGAATGGCTACAGGGGGAATGGGATTCCTTGGGGAAGCATGAGAATATGATTATGGAATTGTTCATGGTTATTATGTTAGCTCACATAGCTCTCTGAATATAGCACAGTCAACCCAAAACTCACATCCAACTATGAGGTCATGGACTTGTAGTAGATGCACTGCGTGATTTATAAGTTATATCTTTTTAAACTTATGTGTTGGATTCAAACAGGCTAGAAAGCAAACCGAGTACTTACCATCTATGGGTACCCTCACTTCTGAACTAGAAATAGGGATGTTGTGAGCCGCAAGAGTTGTTGTGATGAGTTCGTGCACATCCTGATGTGAATTGCGAGCTCTGAAGGACTGGTTGGATGTGAAGAGAGGAAGAGTCCGTACAAGTTGAAGGATAGGAATTATTGAATGGTTTGTGCTTGTCTGGAGGATCTTCCTATCTCCTCACTTACACAACAGAAGGACACAAGTCTAGTCCAGCCTGTGTAGGTCTTCAAACTTGAAAGTCCATCTGCCTCATCTCATTCTTTTTAAGGTTTATGAACTCTTGTGAAGTAAATTTTGAATAAAACTAGACATTAATATAAACTAAATAGCCATCCTTCAAGAGGAAGCATTTCTGAAAGAGTGTGTAATTTGAATTGCTCAGTATGAAGAATGTTTATCATGATCATGTATGTTCAAATCAGTTTTGAAAACGGATCTATTTATGTGAAAACAGAGCCAACAAGGTGAACTTACATTTTAGAGGTGTAAACATTTGTCATCATATGTAGGGGGAACAAGACACTATAATAATATTGTCTATATGAATCACCAAGTTTTCCCTTGAAGTGTGGAGTTGCTTAAATATTCCTAACCCTTCACAAAGTAAAATCAAATTCCTCCTTTCTCCCCAAACACTTTCCTTGTAGGGAGAAGGCCATATGTGATTTGATTAGCAGATTTAGACTTGGCATGTCTGTCTTACAAGTGTCTTTGTCTCTGTCCTGCAGCATGGGGACGAGCAGCTGCTGCCACGCTCTTCTGTGGCTTTATCATCCTGGTCATCTGTTTCATCCTCTCTTTCTTTGCCCTGTGTGGACCCCAGATGCTTGTTTTCCTGAGAGTTATTGGAGGCCTCCTCGCACTGGCTGGTAAGACCGAGTAGCATCAGCTCTTCATCTGTGCTTTCAGTGGGCGTGGGTAGGATGCTCTATTCCATCTCTATGGAAGACCTTCTGATTTGTCCTTGGAAGTGGGTCACCGAGTGCAAAAGTATCAGAGGAGATATGTGTTTTAGGAATCTGATCCCTGAACCTCCATGCCTTAGACAGTCTTCTGTTCTCTCAATTCAAGTGACAAGAGTCATCTTTCTATGTTTCTCTCTTAAGTAACCCCATCCACTCAAACCCACCCCAGAGACTAGTAATGTGTCTGTCCTGGAAGTAAAGTAACATTCCTGGCCTCCTATGGGCTCCATGCTGGCTGAAGGAACCTGAATATCCCCAAGTTATCCCCAAATTATTTTACTTGTTGAAGGAGTTCTGTGATCTGGTGATAAGGTGGGGTAAGGAGAAGCTAGACTTAGAATCTATAGCCTAGTTCCTATACCGGGTAGGAGAAATCTGTGGCATAGAGCCCGTGCCAGGGGGTTGACTCAGACATAGGTGATGTGAAGACAGATGCAGGTAGATAGACATAGCTCAGAGTACACTTTTATTAATAAAATACAAGATCCTGGGATATAGGAGTAAGGACTATTTGAAGTTTCTGGCAAACATCTGTCAAAGTGACATAGTCTCAGCTACCAGTTAGATTCAGAAATGAAAGTGAGTCTCTAGAGAGATCTCTCAAACAGTCCTCTTCCAGAGGACCCAGGTTCAATTTCCAACACATACATGTTGGATCACAATCTTTTGTTACTCTACTTCCAGAAGATCCAAGCTTTCTTATGGTTTCCACAACACTACATGCATGTGGTGCACAGGTAGTCATGCAAGCAAGACACCTATAAAAACAAAATACATAAAATTACAAAAGAAAAAGTAGTAAAACTTGATTTTCTGAGGCCAGATATGGTATTAATAGGATAAAATTAGGCCTCAACTTATTTTTCAACATACAAACCAAGGACCACAGAGGAAACAGGACAGAGCTCCAGCCATGAACTCAGAGAGACCATCTGTATAGCCAGTGTTGGTACTAGGCCAGATGTCCTGCAACTACATGGGTCCCATCAAATCAAGCTTGAGCCAGGAGAATGATAGCAGGTCCATGTTATGAAAGGAAGGAATGGAGGGAGAGAAGGAGGACAGAGGATAGGAAACCACTTTAGTGTTTGTCTGTAGAACTCTAGAAACAAGTTAAGATGGTGGAGCAATGGTGAGGACAAGCAATGGTTTAGCCAAGCTAGATACTTGTGTCACGCAGAATGAGTTCCCATGAGTTTCATCCGCGGATCCTGGCATCTGTTTCATGCAGCAACCAGTCATCTAGTTTGGCTCATGATAGATGAGATTCCTCTATAGAGGGATTATCATTAAAGGGAGAAACTTTGTGAATGGGGAGATTGCTGTGTGTGTCCTGGATGACTGTGATGAACACCATGACCAAGGGCAGCTTGAGGAGGAAAGGGTTTATTATTCTTTGCAAGGTAGAATCCATCAGAAAGTGAAGCCAAAGCAGCAGTTCAAACAGGAACCAGAGGCAGGCACTTAAGCACAAGTGGAGGAACACTGCTTACTGGTTTGCTCAGTGCTCAGCTTTTCTTATGCAACCCAAGACCCCATGCCCATGGGTGGTGGTGTCCACAGTGGGCTGGGCCTTTCCGCTCCAATCATTAATCGAGAAAGTGCCTCAAAACATGATCACAGGCTAGTCTGATGAAGGTGTTTCTTTAGTCAAGGCCCCCCTCCTAGAAAACTCTATAGGTTGTGTCAAGTTGCCAAACATTCATCAGCACACTCTGCATTCACTCATGTATGCGTTCATTTGAGCTTCATACTGTGAGCTTATTTTTTTCTTCCCTTTAGCTGTCTTCCAGATCATCTCCCTGGTGATCTATCCTGTGAAGTACACACAGACCTTCAGGCTTCACGATAACCCTGCTGTTAATTACATCTATAACTGGGCCTATGGCTTCGGATGGGCAGCCACCATCATCTTGATTGGCTGTTCCTTCTTCTTCTGTTGCCTCCCCAACTATGAGGATGACCTTCTGGGTAATGCCAAGCCCAGGTACTTCTACCCTCCTGCCTAATGTGGGAGGAAGGCCCCAAGAGAAGCCTGCTGCAAGATGGATCTGAGGAAGAAACTGTTCTCCAAGGCACAAGGAACCTATGTTTGGGCAATGTTCATATGATCAGAAATGCTAGAATAAATGCTAAAGAAAATTCTTCATAAATAGTGTTAAGTTTCATGTATGTCTTGTGGAGTTAAAAAGACTTGTTTCTGTTTGTTAACTATACGCTAATTTTTCTTACAGCAATTCTATATCATTTAAGCTTCATTTGTTAAAGAGTATGCCTGTGAAACTTGATAAAGTAGAAACGCAATGGCTTCTCATTTAAGAATCTGACAGAGCTTTTGTTTTTCCACATAGAACAGGTTGTTTCTATAAGAGCTACAGAGAAGGAAAGTTGCTGGCAAAATTTCAGTGACCAAATATTCTGAAATTAATGTTTAAAAAAAACAAAACCTTTTTCGAGTTTCCAGTTACATAAAGAGGCAGAATGGCTTTCTAAGTGAGCATCGTTTATGAGAATTTTTAGTCAGTGTTTTCAATAATTATTGTTTTGCTAAGCTTTGTGTTGACTTGCTCTGATGTGTGGGGAAGTGTCCTAACATGGCCAAGGTTACAATAGTCGGGCCACTGTCACTACTGAAATGCTAAGAAGAAGTTTCCTCTTTTAACGTAGTTTAGAGGGGTAGGGTGTAGGAAGAAGCCGTAGGGACAAATCTGTACAATTTTGTGTGTATACGTTTAGAACCCGTGTAGACTGGATGGGAGGACGGCCTAGTGGATGTGAAGAGGTCAGGCAGGAAGGCACAGGAGGGTCAGTCACCCTGTCACAGCAGCGCCATGCAGACATCCCAGGAGAAGGCACGCCAATGCCTCCTCTCAGCCTTAACTGAGCTCTACTCATAGACAGCTAGAACAGGTTTTAACTGTAACAGAAATATAAATACAATTAAAAACCTCATCTTCCTTAGTAAACAGACTTAAAATATCTGTATAGTACATACAAGTGGAAAATTTGGGAATGAGCTTCTCTGACTACATATCGGAAGGGCTACTGTTATTTTTTTCTTACCTTTATACTTACCTAATGGAAACGAGCTTATTTTAAATATCAGAACACTATTTTGTAAGTTACAGCAAAGACAGTTGCAATTTTCATTACTAGCTTCCCCCAATAAACCAGGTGTTCAAATCTTGTGTCCGCTTTGTAGTTTTTGTTTTGTTTTGTTTTTTGCTATTGTTGCTAATTTTCCATTCTGTGTGGGGAATGAAAAGTGTTTTCAGTGCTAGCATGGCTGCCATCCAAGAGGCCCAGCTGACCTACAGATGCAGATGCAGATGCAGACTCAGCCAATGGACTGAAATTGGGGGCCCCTGTGGTTAAATTAGGGAAAGGTTGGAAGAAACCTAGGAGGAAGAGGGTGACCTCATAGGAAGACCAGCAGTCTCAACTCACCTGGATCCCCAAGATCTCTCAGACACTGAGCCACCAACCAGACCACATACACCAGCTAGCATACATACATACATACACCAGCTAGCATACATATATACATACATACATACATACATACATACACCAGCTAGCATACATACATACATA
>JADRCD010232243.1:32957-52736 GCA_019843815.1 Montemys delectorum
CATACATACATACATACATACATACATACACCAGCTAGCATACACCAGCTGATATGAGGCCCCTGACACATATACAGGAGAGGAGTGCCTGGTCTGGCCTCAGTGAAAGAAGCAACACCTTACCTTTCAGAGACTTGAGGCCCCAGGGAGTGGAGGGGCCTGTCGAGGGGGGGGTGGGGGGGGATGGGGGAGGGTTGGTCCTCTTGGAGGGGAGGTGTGGGAGGAAGGAGAAGGAATGGGATTGGAATGTGGAACTGTCAGAGGGCAGACCAGGAGGGGGATAATGACTGGACTATAAAAAAATGATTAAAAATAATTTTTTTAAGAAGTGCTTTCAATGGATAAGAACATTAGATGAAATGAAGTTTCATTTCTCACTTTTAAGGGTCTTGGTTTTGTTTAGTTATTCAATCATGTTTTTAAAAGTTCATCCTACAACTTTAATCTTGTATGCCGTGGTCCATAAGTAACTCACTGTCATAAACCCTGTATGTAGCTTTCATAGAACACAATTATATTACATTGTTTATTTTGGGTTTGTGTTAAAAATTGATCAATTCGTTAAGCCTAAACTTAGATAATTCAGAATACTTGTTAAGTCAGTATCCACCCACCCAAACTTGTTTTGTTATATCCGTGCATCTTGGGTCGAGGTTAACCCTTCCCTTCATCTCAATTACAATTTTAAAAATGTATTCGTGAACTCCGAAAGTCTAATGTGTACCTCCTCCTCCACAAGCGAGCCAACAGCGACTGACTGAGGTTTATTGCTGGCAGGCTCAGATCCCCAGGATTCATTTGTGTGGTTTAGTGGAAGGTTCATCCCTTTCTCATCTCCTGGTACCAGCCTTTCTTGTAACGGGTCCTCTTCCATCCAGGGAGGGGAGGTGGGACTCTTCACTTTGTTTCCCCTGACTACCTTCCCATTCAAGCTCCCCCATCATTGATTGGAAGTTAATTCTACCACAGTGCCTGTGAAGAGTGAGGCAGGGCATCACCAGACTGTCAAGCTTGTTTTGGCTAATTGGTAACGGCACTGGACTTTATGCCTTTCATCTTCTGTCTTTTGATATGTGACGTATTTTATCAGAAATGCAGTGCAGTCTAGGTGGTACTTCACACTATTTACTTTTAAATCCAGCTTTTCTATGACTGGTTGGGAATTTGAAGTGTGGTTAATCAGGGCTAAAATTCTCGCCTGCCAAAAGAATAGTGTAGCTATTTCAAGAAAGTTATGGATACAGAAATTAAGAAACTAAGCCTGCTGTGCAAGAATGACAGAGTCTCTGGAACAGGCACCTCACCTTTGAGTTTTGATCTAATTGCCTTTCTTCTTCCCTTCCTCCATCCTCAACACACTGTACTTTAGTGATAAATGTTTTAGGGGAAATACAAGGGAAAGGGGGTGGTGAGGTGATAGGACAGCAGCCTTTTACCCGAAACACTAGAGAAAAAGACACACTAAGTGCCTTTACTTTCTCAATGTTCCATTTCTTGTCTCCGTACCCAAGTACACAGGTCCTTCAGGCCTCAAAGGTTCAGACTCCCCATGACAGGTCATACACAATAATCACAAGGAAAAGTCCCAAGAACTCTGGACTGGCCCGACTGAAAAACTAGATAGAGACCAAGAGATCCTTGCCTGACTTTTCCCAAGGCAAAGCTGAGGTAGTGTTTAGTTGTCTAATTGTGTTGAGTCCCCACCCTTTAAATAGTCAGTGTTATGTTCTTAAACAATTATCTAATGCATATATTGTGATTAGCCAGATGTGCTAAGTACCACTTGCTATTGACTGACATGGTGAGGTGCTTTACTTCCCACACAGGTGGCTGTGCATGGTGATGCCTTCTGGCTCCAGAGCCATATGCTCTGAAACGAGAGGTCATTAAATCCCGTAAGAGAACAGAGTCACGGTGACTCCATCAGACTGGGCCTCCTCTGAGCCGCTGAGAGATCCCTACGCGTTTAGTAAATCTACATGTTGAGAGCCTTCCTTTCCTAGGCTCTTCTGGAAGGCCTACATGAGTCTGTCCCAAACTGGCTCTTGCTGGTTGTGCAAGGAAGGGTGGGCCAGTTCTCAATGGTTACACTATCCTCATCTGTATAAGGAAGAAATCCTGTTTGTTCTGCAAGTCTGTTCACAGCTTTCTTGCAATTACTATAAATAGTAACTTACTCAGCTGTAATTACTCAACTGTTCTAGGGAATGGGGAAAGGCTAAAGTGAAGCTATATTTTTGGGTGTTTTGTTTCAAATACTTTTCATGGGTAGACAGAATAGTTAAAATCACATTACTATGGTGACAGGATTTTTTATTTGTTTAATAAAAAAAAAAAGATCATTTACTAAGATGAAAATTTGCGACTATGTGCTCTATCAAGAGTATAAATAACCCTAAAGCTGAGGGGTGATGCTATTTGTACTCTAGAAAACTTTGGGTTCAGGTGCTGGAGGAGAATTACTTAGTGAATTTCTTCTAGAAGAATAGGAGAAGGACTGAAGGAGCTGAAGGAGGGTGACTGCATAGGAAGGACAACAGTGTCAACTAACTCAGAGCTCCAGGAGCTGCCAGGGACTGAGCCACCAACCAAGCAGCATACACTGCTCTGAGGCCCCAGGGACACATAGCAGAGGACTGACTTGTCTGACCTCAGTGGGAGACTATCTGGCTAATCCTTGAAAGACTTGAGGCCCCAGGGAAGGGTGATACCTGGTAAGTGTGAGGGCACTCGAAGGCAAGGGAGAGGAAGAATGGAGTGAGGAACTGTGGGATGGGGAAGGGGGAGGGGGCAACAGCAGGAACGTAAATAAATAGAATATTTTTTAAAAAGCAAGACAGTAAATCAGTACCACAGGTAATAATCCATAATGAGAGGGTTCTGCTAGCTGACCGTAAATTTTTATCAAATTTCTAGATAACGAAAAATGAGTTAACATCATTGTTTACAACAGCTAACACATGCAAGAAACTCAGACTTATTACGAAGCAACAGCTATGCCTCTACATAAATGCCAAAGAGGTACCAGGTGGCAAGTTTGGAGGTGAGGCGACTGTGTGGGGGTGGCTGGACTGAAAAGGGGGAAAGGAGGATAGAGAGCAAATGATAAAGTGGATTAGTTAGGGGTCTGTCCTTTGGGCATCTGTTAATTGACCTGCCCAACACCCACTCCAAATTCTCAGAGTGGGACAGCAGGCTCCAGGTGTTTTTCTCTAGGTAAAACCCAAAGATGACAATCAGGCTAATTAGCATGCTCTGTCCTAAGGACTTCCACAAACTAACTATAAATCTCACCAGAATCTATCATTAAAACTAAATTTTCCTTATCCGTTTTGAAATGGAAGCATGTGACTTTATGAAATAGCTTCCCAAAGGTCAGATAGCTACCAAACAGCAGCGATACCAGTAATAATACACAGGTAGGGTGTGCTTGGACAGTGTTTAGTCGGGCGGGACACAGGATTAGCATTGTCGGCAGCCGCATCAACCTTACTCTCCTCCCCGAGCATTCCACTTCACACTGCAAGGAGGAGGCTGCCTTGCTCTTGTGTTTGGGAACATGTGATAAAGAGTGAAGATGGCGGGGATCAGAAGTATAAAGGGCTACGTCTGGATGGTAGCTGCCTCCATCTGTGAATGAGCAGGGCAGCTAAAGGCAGCAAAGGATGTGCGTACATAAACGTGGTGCATCCACGACCTAGACCTGTATGCCACACCACAGCATTAGAGGAAGCTCGCTTGCCTTAAGACGAGTGTTCTTCATTGGACTGCCTTCCAGAGCACTCGTCTGTGATTGGACCACGTGAGTCATCACTCTGAAGCCGCATTACATGTAAGCTCCTCTGTGATTGAACCATGTGAGTCATCCATCGCGCTGAAGCCTGATACATATAAGACCTTTTTCAGAACGTCCCATGGGTGTGGTTGAAACTGGTGTCACATTTTGATCTGGGAAACCTGCTGAAGAAGGCACATAAAGCTCCACCGAAACTTTCTGAATTATGTGACTCAGGTGTGGGGAAAGACAGCCAAAAAGGGAAATTAAAATGACACTCGAGAGAAAGCAAGAGAGAGGCTAGAGAGTGAGAGAAGAGAGAGAGAGACAGAGAGAGAACATTTGAAGATAATTCCCTTGTAAACAAATGGGATCTTGTTGATTTAAATGCATGAGTGTCTCAGCAACAATGAGTCATCACACAATTCTAATAGATGGTTGCACAATGGTTTGCCAGCTAGTTTTTCGAGTACAAAGACTCATGATAATTAACCAACTATTAGTAACTACTTTTGACTAAGTTGCTTTTAAGAAGGAACACTTATTTAAAATAGTGGGGCAATGGTGGCTCACGCCTTTAATCCCAGTACTTGGGAGGCAGAGGCAGGCGGATTTCTGAGTTCGAGGCCAGCCTGGTCTCCAGAGTGAGTTCCAGGACAGCCAGGGCTACACAGAGAAACCCTGTCTCAAAAAACCAAAAACAAAAAACAACAAAAAATAGAAATTATGAACTTAATTGCTGAAAGTGGTGAAAATACCCTGACTCTAAAGAGAAACCTCCCTAGGGGTAGAAGTTACTGGGATCACTTTAATAAGTTTGTCAAGCTTTCTTCTCCACTTACATTCTTGTCTCTACCCAAATTCTCTCTGAACCCAAAGACAAAGGCATGAGGATTCAATATGAGAGTGAACAAACCTCTTTCATTCCACATTTCTAAAGTCAAACTCATCACTAATGGAAATAGGGGCAGAGTCATACATTGTCCTTTGTCCTTTGTACAAATGAAGCAGGGATCCAGGGGAAAGTACCATTGAAAAGAAGGAAGGAGGAAGAGTAAGGGAGCTGGGCTTTGTGGTATAGGCATATAATCTCAACTGCTTGGAAGACTGAAATGGGAGGGTTACATGTTCAAAGCGTGCCTGGGCTGCAGAGTGGGTCCAAGCCAAGCAGGGTAAGCTGTCTTAAAATCAACCCATCATCATCATCATCATCATCATCATCGCCATTATCATCACCATCATGAACAGACTAGGGGTTATAGCTCAATGGCAAATCACCTACCTAGCACACATTAGGCCTGAGATATTATAAAAAGAAGAAAGAGAATAAAGACACACCATGTGGGTGCACCCCCATTTCCAGTGCTGCCCCAGTAGGTTTGAGGTGAACACACTAATATAAAGCACCCAGGACAACTGGCTGGTGGTTGCCTCAGGGCTCTGGTGGCGTCCCTGAGTGTCTCTTTCACTTTTGCACAGTGGTGTCTTCTTTCTCCACATAAACCTGAGTTGCTGACAATAGCCATGGAAGAGAGCCTGCTTCCAAATCTGCAGTCTCAATTTGGCTCAGCTCATGTGGTGCTGAGCACTGTGTATAAAATGTGTTCGGCTGCTTACGCTACTTCACTCATAGTCTTTTGTGCTTAGAACAAGTTTTCAATTCTAATGCTGTCTAATTCTAGGGCTACTTTTGAGGAAGGAGAGATGGAAGTGTGTAAAAAGAGCTCTCTGTCTTCTCACCAAGGCAGATGACTCTCTAGTCTGACAGCAGGTTATCAAGAGAGGCACTGCTGGGGCCTGTGTTTATTTTGGTAACAGAAGCACAATCTTTCCTCTCCACCTGGGTGTCAGTGAGCCGTTCCAGCATGGGGTAGGGCTGGCAGGCCAGGTAGGTGGACAAAGCCTGTGTTTAAACTTCTAAAAGAGTTTCTCCTGAAATAATGTTGGCATCACTGGCCAATGATAATCCCAAAGAATATTAGTATGTTCACCTCAAACCTACTGGGGCAGCACTGGAAATGGGGGGGGGGGGCACAAAGATATTCAGTGCCAAGTGGATAATTAGTCATAGGCATTAACTGATAGAAGTAATTTTCTTTTGAATTCTACAAATGCTTACAAGCTATATGATGATGACCTATTACTTTCAGCATGAGAAGAAATATTAGACTTTCTTTTCTTTAGAAGAATAAATACCAAAAGCTCTACCGCAGCCCCACCCCCAATCCACAACCCATGCTTACAGATATTATTAAAAAGGAATCAATGGTAAGCAATAAGATACCAGTAACATCTGCCATCACAGTACTTCTTCACTACGCTATGTGTCAGGTATGTTTCCTAGGACACGCTATACAGATACATTATTGTTTTCATTTTAGAGCTAGGGACATTGTGGCTTTCTAAGTAAATAATGAAGCCATTATTTAAAACCAGACAAAATTAAATAAATTTGATTGTTTAACCTCTTCACAAACATTTTTGCAAAATAAATATACAACAAAGATTTAAAGGTTTTTGAATTTTTTATTTATACAAACTTTAAAACTATCACTACAGACATAAAAGCAGCACAGACAGGCCTGAAAGAACAGCCCTGTAACTCTTGTTACTTAGAAGAAGGCCAGTGTAAGAGGAGTGCTAGCTTAACTAAACCTACCTAGGCTACAGGGGGAAGGCCTGTGTAAGAGGAGCTAGCTTAACTAACCCGCCTAGGCGACAGGGGAAGTTCGGAGCCAGTTTGGGTAACTTACCAAGATCCTGTCTCAAAATTACTATTATTGTTGTTGTTGTTGTTGTTGTTGTTGTTATTATTATTATTACCCACAACAACAAAAGGGCTAGAGATATGGCTTATTGGTAGAGCACTTATCTACGGTTTGCCAGGCCCTGCGTTCAATATCCAGTATTGCTAAAAATAGAAAAACAAACCAATAAAATATGGAGGTCCCTCAATTTCAACACTGCTCAGTACATTTCCACTTACCCATTCATTCAGGGCTAAAATGAAGTCTAAGTCATCAAGAAGTTCTGTGACCCGCACATACTTTTTTACGATTGTTAATAATGGAGGAACATTCCCAAGAAAGAATGTGTTGATTTATTTGGGAGTTGCTCCTAAGGAAGTTCAAATCAAGAACTATCAAGAGAACAGCTTGGGGAAAAGATAAATCTGTGTTTATAGTCTGATGACTGTTGCAGACAACGAGGGCCCTAAGGCTGAGGATGCTGTGCAGGATGCAGCTCAAACTTGCTCTGCTAAAACCAAGAGCTGGCTTGAACATACCTGGCTTCTGTCCTTCACTGCCAAACCTTATTCTTTGGAGTTGCTCAAAGAACCCTATTCCCTTATTCTTTGGAGTTTTGTTTGATCCAGGATGCTTTGGTTGCCTTGTGTACAGTCTGAGTCAGTTCCCCTGAGGTCAGGTGAAGCCCTCAGGGCAAGAGGCAGAAAGCCACCTGGGGTTGGAAGCTGCAAGGGTGATCTCAGCCTTAGGGCAAGGTGGTCTGGGGCCTCAGCCACTTCTGGCTTTGCTGTGGTTATCTCTGCCCCACACTGAGTAGCTCCTGGTTCCAAAGCAATTAGAGTTCATGCTCTCTAACATACAATTTAAAAAGGAAAGTCTGTGAAAACACAGCTGTGCTGGGGGTTTTTTAATTGATCTTTTTGTAACAGAATCTATACCCCCTGGTGATTAACAAAGTCAGTTAATCCGAGGTAACAATTAACTCCACCAACCTGCTGGTCTTCTTTGAGGAGACACACCAAATGACCAGAGGCAGCAGCTATAACTCCGTGGACCCCTTATTATGTTGTTTTATCTCCTGATTCTGCTTGTTTATCTATGTATTTTTCTCTTTTTCAGTTATTGTTGTTGTTGTAGATGTTTTGGCAACCAAACTCGGGCCTTGTAGATGATATGCAAGCACTCTAGTGTTGAGCTACATCCTTGGCCCTGATTAAAATATTTCTATTATTTTTGGGCTCCTAGACTTCTAATTCTGACAGAACTTTCTATTAGAGTGTAAGGAACATGTAAGGCTAGAAGGCCAGGTAGACACTAGAAGCATACTCAGAGTAGAAGGAAGATGTATGCAGTGAATAGATAAGAGTGAAGCTCCCCTGGAATCCCCCATGACGTAACCAAGAGATAAGCAGACGCGACCGAATGACACTGACAAGGCTTAGACGGTATAAAAACCCAAAGCTCCAAGACCCCAGGGCACTCGACATGACTCGCCTCTAGAGTCCACGTCGGACGCCTGATCGCTCAAATGAGACTGACCCGCACCAGTACATTCGTACTCAGCATCTTCTGCACCAGACTAAGCATCCATCACCGCCTACGGCTGATTGAGCATCCGTATGCCCAGAGAATCGGCATACACCGGCGGATCAAGAAAGTGAAACCAATCGAGGAGCCGAGACACGTCCGAGCCCGAGCCAAGGAGGAAGACCCCCTCCGAGCGCACCATCAGGTTGTATACCCATGATGACCCTTAGCAAAGGACTTTAAGGCATGAACCTAGCGTCTTGCCAGGTTCAAGCTGTAGTGATAGTGTTTGACCCCATGATATTTGCAATCATAGCAGCAGTCTTTGGATTAGCCTGTTTCTTGTGGTGTTGTGTGTGTTACGTTGATACTGATAAACCCAAACCTAAATACCAACAAAGTGTCTTGCCTCTGTCTTTATTAATTGGCTCCCCAGATGGCACCAACCCGTGTGCAAGTGCTCGCGACACAGAGGAAGGCTATGCCTCCCACCCTCAAACACACTGGGAATATGATACACGAGGCTGATCCCACAGCTCCAAATTGCTTTTCTGTGAGCCAATGAAGAGGTTGTTTTACCATTTTGTCTATTTGATTGTCCACGGGAGATACAGAACATGAGAAGAGCTGGGCTCCCACAGTCCTGTGTCCACCATCACAGCCCAGCTCCCGTCATTTAAGGAAGTCATGCAGTATCAATCGCGCAAGAACTCTTGAAGTTCTCAATAGTGTTTTACCACTATCTACTTAGGCTACCAACTGAGTCAGAAGACGGAACTGGTTTACAGGAAATTAATAGAAGAGAAGCATACAAAATTAAAATAACTTAAGATCCCTTCTAAAGAAATAAAGGCACAGAATACTGATAGACCCTAAACAATTTCCTCCTACGTTGGGTAAAGAAGAGCAGTAAAGGGATTAAAGCTGCCTGGGAAGCCTGAAGGAAGGAAAGCCAGACCTGTTGGGAAAGGGGTGTCTGTAGCACTCCCTGGGATCCGACTCCCTGGGATCCCACTCCCTGGGATCCCACTCCCTGGGTTCCGACTCCCTTTGGAGAAATTTTCCCCCTCCTGCTACAGGAAGAACATCTCTCAATAAAGTTTTGTTGTTGTTGTTCAAGTTTTTTTTATTTTATTTTATATGTATGGGTGTGTTGCCTGTGTGTGTCTCTGTGCACCACTTGTATGCCCATTGTCTTTGGAAGCCAGAAAAGGAGCTGAAGTTAAACGTGGTTGTGAGTCTCCCTCCATGTGGGTCCTGGGAACTGAACCCAGGTCCTCCGGAAGAACAGCCAGTGCTTTCACCCACTGAGCCATCTCTTCAGCCCCATCAGATACAATTTTAATCTCTCATGTTCTGGAAGAAAACGAGAGATTAGAATCCCTTTCTTTCACAAGTACTTTTTTTTTTCTTTTTAAATTTTTTTATTAGATTATTTTCTTTATTTACATGTCATGTCCCATTTTCTTTATTTACATGTCCCAGTTTCCCCTCAAAAAAAAAAAAAAAAAAAAAAAAAACAAAAACAAACCCCTTTTGCCTCCCCCCCCCCGCCCCGCCCTGTTTGCCACTCCACCCTCTCCTGCTTACTGGCCCTGGCATTCCCCTACATTGGGGCACAGAACCTTCACAGGGCCAAGGGCCTCTCCTCCCATTGATGACCGACTTTGCAATCCTCTACTAAACACATGCTGCTGGAGCCATTAGTCTCACCATGTGTACTCTTTGGTTGGTGGTTTAGTCCCTGGGAGCTCTGAGGGTACTAGTTAGTTCATATTGTTGTTCATCCTAAGGGGCTGCAAACCCTTCAGCTCCTTGGGTCCTTTCTCTAGCTCCTTCAATGAGGATCTTGTACTCAGTCCAATTGCTGGCTGTGAGCCTCTACTTCTGTATTAGTCAGGTACTGTCAGAGCCTCTCAGGAGACAACTATATCAGGCTGGATTGTCCTTCCTTCAGTTCACAAGTACTTTTAACTTAAAAGAATAATAATATAAAAATAGTGTACTTTTTAGTGGCTTATTTCCCCCAAGTTTCACAGAGGCGCAGCAGCAATGAAGAGAAGCTGGGATCGGCATCAGCCCCAGTGGTATGAATCACAGTATCCCCCAGAACCTAAGGGTGTGATGGTGTCAACTTACCTCCATGTGGGGGGCTTGTAGGCATCTCTAGGACACATTGCAGGGTCAGTTCTACTAGACTGTAATTAAGTGAATATTGTGGCAAGACAAGTCATAGAAATTATGACTTTCTTATGATAAGAAAACAATAAAATTTGCCTCTTTGGTTGACCCCTGTTTTGCAAATGTTTCCCTTAAGCATGAGCTGCCATTTGAAACCATTTTACCAATGGTAGAATTTTCAAAATTATAGTTAACCTTCTTGAATTCCACTGTTACCTTATCAACTACATTTTTGTATTTTAAATGATTGGTTATTTCTACAATGTCCAGAGTCTTCACTAGGAACAGGTTCTGTCTCAAGAATCCACTTCTTTTGCTCACCATAAAATGCAAGTTGTCTTCTCATCACTGAAAGAGAGTGTACAACTCAGTCCAAGCTCCAAGTCTAATTCAAGGCCTTTTGCTGTTTTTTATCACCTCTGCAACTGATGTCTTGAACCTTTCAAATTCACAGAGAAGGATGGAAATTAGTTTTTTCCAAGTCTGTCAATGTTACTACTCTAGCCCCTTTCTGAGTATCACCAAATTTTAATGACAGAATCATGAATCCTTTCCAGGTGGTTTTTAAATTCCTCTGCCCAGTTCTATCTGAAAGTCACTATCTACAGCAGATATATCTATATGAAATGCATTTCTTAAAAAAAAAAAAATAGGTTTGATGCTAGGGAGATATGTCAGCAAACAAAGGAGCTAGCCACTAAGGCTGACAACCTGAATTAGAGCCCCAGAACCCACACGGTGAAAGAGCAGAATCCTATTCTGCAAGTTGGCCTCTGACCTCTGCATGTCCACATAAGTAAATAAGTAGGAAATAAGACTAAAGGCTACAATAACTTCTTGCCCTAGGATATATTTCATGTCTCTGTTGGTAGGCTTGAAAATAATGCTGATTTAATTTTGACCTTTATCTGAGCCAGTGTCCAGGTACATTGCCAATAATCACTAATGTCTCAAAAGGAGTGTTCCTTGGAGTTCTTTGGAGTTGTGCATTTCAGCAGTGAACAAACACACTCATTAACCATGCTTAGAATATTCATTATCACAGGTATGTGCCATTGTTATAGCTTTATTGTTTAACTTATACAGCATGGCAGGGGAGTTTTAGTAGAATTCTTTAGGGCCCTCTAATTCTTGGGATGATAAATAACTTTGGTTTCACCTTGAAGTCGACAGCTGCATCTGCCCCTCTCAGCAGAATCAGCCTGTTCTTCATGTGTTGACACTAATTATCCTTTTCTCTGTAGTGTGAAAGTCTCAGATGGCTTCTTCGTTTTGGTGAGAAAATCTGTTGTCTAGTAGAGAGCATCTTCCTTTACGATCTCAGTTCTGTCTTCTCAAGGATTTACTGGAGCTTCTACACAGCGCTTTCATGTTGTGGAGACATTCGGTCCTTAAGTCTCAGGAACCAGCCTGTGGACATTTATAGTCTCCTACTCTCCCCAAGCCTTCTGAAGTCTTGAATGGAAAGGAGGTGGGGCCTTGCTTTACCTCAAGGGAAATGTCCTAGCTGGTCTCACCTTCTATCCATTAAAACCTTCTTTTAAACTAGCAATAGTTTTATTGTCATTTCATAGTCATTTCATTTTTTTTAAAAAGATTACCCTTCCTCTGTTCACTCACTTAGCGCTTTTGGTTTCTTGTAAGAACTTTCCTTTGTGCTCTTGGCTTGGCTACCCATCCGACAAAAGAACTTGTAGCCTACGATGGCTTTTGACACACCTTCACTGCTATGATTAGTCACTTGTGGCTTTCAACTTAAAGTGAAAGGCATAGGACTTGTCCTTCCACCTGAACACTTACTTGCCATTGTAGGTTAGCATTTGAGTTACCTTTAATATTGTTGTATTTTAGCAAATCAGATAGCCCAAAAAAGGAAGTGAGACAGATGACTAATGGACCGGTTAGAATATATGTAACACATAGTGAATTAGTACTATATGGGTATGTTAGTGCCCTGGTTATGTAGTAACAGCAAAGATATTGATCACAGATAAACCCACCAGATATGATAGACTAGGAATTATCAAACTATGACAGAGAGACATCATATGTCATTGATATTATATGTCATATTTATACACTTTTCTTGAAAATGGAAAACAGTTCGCATAGCAGACAATTAAACCCTTTTGATCAAATGGTTTGTAAGCCAATGGTGGAATTGTAACAGTCACTGTGCCAAGCATACAAGCTGGGTCTTGTGGTATCCAAGTGTGTAAGTATGAATGTGCATGTGGTCAGACATGCACTATGTGAGTGTGGAAGCCATAGGGTGACATCAGAGCCCTTCTTAGGTCACTGCTCCCTTTATTTTTTGGGAGAGGTTCTCTCATTGAATCTAGAGCTAATTAAGTTAACTAGGCTAGCTTTGCAGTGAGCATCAGGAATCTGCCTGCACTCCCCCAAGCCTTGGGTTACAAATATACTCTGTCCTGGGGATTCCCACCTCTGCTTCCTAGGTGCTAGACCTCTTACCTCATCTCCTCACGCTTGTACAGAGAATGTTTAACACATTGAGCCAGTACCCAACTCCCTCAATGAAGTTTAGATCAATACATGATCCCAAAACTGGGTGGTCCTGGGTTCTATAAGAAAACAGACTGAGTATGCTACGTAGAGCAACCCAGAAAGCAGCACCCCTCCCTGACCTCTTCGTCAACTCCTGCCTCCAGGTTCCTGCCCTGCTTGAGTTCATGCCTTAACTTCCCTTGGTGATGAGCAGCAATGTGGAAGTATAAGCTGAATAAACCCTTTCCTCCCAACTTGCTTTTGGCTACAGTATTTCATTGCAGCAATAGAAACCATAACTAAAACAATAACTGAGTGTAGTTACGTTTTATTAGGTGTTAGAGTCTGAACTTAGCAGAAAGAAAAAAATACTGTATAATTAAATTACTCCTTTGAAATCCCTTACGTTATTCCAACATTTCACCCCAAAGCAAACGTTTTGTGTGTCCCCCTCAGTTGTAGTCATGTCCTTCACTTCACTATGGTATTTCAGGCTAAGGAAGGCTTAAGGTGATAGAAAGAGAACTTCTCCTCTCCAGGTTTTCTTTCATTGTATATTTACTAGTTCAGAGAATTTAACAAAAATTGAATATCTATCTTATTCATATAGCATTCTTTCTTTTTATTTAGATCTCTTAATTTTATATTAGTGTAGTATATCATTAGGTAATGTGGGCAATAGGGTCAGGCTTGAGTTGAAATCCAGATCTTAGATTTAGCAATTTACTAACCACAAGCCTTTGGGAATATTACTGAATCTGTCAAGGCCTCATTTCAATTGTTTGTCAAAAGAAACCAGTCTGTCAACATTGTAAGGTTATGAGGATTAAATGTCTCCATGTCAGTACAGAGAAGTTCCAGAGTCACTGCCTCCTAAGAGCATTGCTGAAAAACCAGGGCCATTAACATGTGGTGCTGACTGTGGGAGCCCAGCAGGCTAGAATTAGGGTTAGGGTTCCATAGTCAGGACCATGGTGGCACATGGCTATAGTCTCAGCTCTCAGGAGGTTAGGGTCAGGGTTAGGGTCAGGTTCCATAGTTAGGAACATGGTGGCACATGGCTATAGTCCCAGCACTCGGGAGGTTAGGGTCAGGGTTAGGGTTAGGGTTCCATCGTCAGGACCATGGTGGCACATGGCTATAGTCTCAGCTCTCAGGAGGTTAGGATCAGGGTTCCACAGTCAGGACCATGGTGGCACATGGCTATAGTCTCAGGTTAATGTTAGAAGACTGTTAGGAGTTTGAGGCCCATCTTTGCAACATAGTGAGACCCAAAGGCGGTGGGGGTTTGGGTGGAGTGGGGGAGTGTCCAGTAAAACTGATGTGAGACTCTTAGTGCTTAATTAAGATACATGTCATTTCCATTTTACACAGTGCAAATTTCCCATACACGACTCCAGCTGTTATTCCTTTAAGATTATCCCACTGTGATCTAAATGACCATGACATCAACCTCTAGGAAAGCCCAAGGCAAATGAGTCTTTATTCTTTTCTTTGAATCCAGTTGATTAAGAAGAGGTAATGTGGCCAGTCAGAGTCCCATTCAGGACATTAAGAATCCTCCTTGTCATTACTCCTGCTGAAGAATATATAGGCTGGCAGACTTTCATTAGAGGGAGTGAGTGGCGTTTTCTGTAATTGTTCCAGGACAATAATATGTGTGAATATATAATATGTAAGTATTGGTTGAACCTCTGACAAGGGGGTGACGTGGCTTAAGAACATAAATATCCATTTGTATAAACTGCACAAGAAGTCAGCTGATGAGAAACTAAACAGCTCTTTAAATAGAGGAGCTCTTGTCTTGGCTTCACCAATGCTTGAGAGACTAACAGCTCAAACTATAAATGATGGCTCATTCAGTAACAAGGTCAGGGTCTCTTAAGTCTTCTCTTACGATTTGGGTAGAAATTTTATTACTTGGATCTTACCTTAGCCTTCAAATTAGTAACTTCTGAAGCCCTCTCTTTGATGTTGGCCATTTGGCTGTCTGGATGAGTTGGGCCAGACTGAGGAGGGTTATAAAGGCCAGGTAAGGGGTGGGCTACATCAAAATGGACATTGTGCTAGGGATCTCAAAGTTGTGAAAGAATTGTCTTAAATAGAGTCTCCTGTGTCTAGGTTAGTGCAGAGCTTCCACACCCAGCTTGGGAAGTAGAACAATCGTGGGAACCAAACAAACCTGCAAGCACAGAAATAGGATGGGTCACTCCCTACCCTGCCCCACCCAGATTTGGAAGGGCTCTCACGCTTCACCTGAGGCTCTCTACAGCAGCCACACCCTGGAAGGGACTGGAAAGGCTGGCCTCAGCACTCTTCAGGCCTGGGAGGTGATGGGCCCTCTGCCATCAGGTTAGACCACACAGCAGTCTTCCTCCTTACATCAGATGATGGACTCATTCTCCTAGATGGAGCAGAAGATACAGGGGCATCTTATGTGTGCCCAAGCAAGACAGAGACTGCATCCAGCAGAGCCGTAACATCTACCAAATCCCAAGATTGCTTGAATATTTTCTATATACAAGCAGGAACTATGTTAAACAAAGGTTGAACAAAGATCAGCAGGAGTGATCTTGGCTATCAAGTAGTTCTATGCTAAGCAAAGAACATGTTTCTCAAATGTAGCAAGCCATGTCTTCTCTACTCCTGTCTCTGACATCTAGGTAGACATCTTGAGCTTTAGGTTTATGACTGGAAAGCTTTATGCTGTAAATTTATACATAGCACATATATAATATGCATATGTATCATGTATATAGTGATAAAATGTATATTATATACAATGTGTATACATGTACTGGTAGTCTCAGACTTAAGATGTTTAAGTATAAAAGTGATATGAATTCAGTAGAAAATTTAATTTTGATCCTTTCCAAGGCTAGTGATTTACACATGAGGCAGGGTTCATTGTCAACTTTGTGATCGTGAGGGAAGAACACAGGCCCTACAGTGACTGCACTGTGTTTGTAAGCCACGGTGTTTGGTTAAGTGAGTGTAGTAAATGTGTTTTCTACTTAGGATGTTTCGAGGTTGTGGTGGGGCAATAGAAATATAGCCAAAATATAGCCAAAGGAGCACTCGTATACACATTTGCATGTATGTAGTATAATTTTTTTTTACATAATACATATAATAAATGTATGGAATAAGTATTTGCAATGTAAAACATACATCAATATGTCATATAAATATGATAGCATATGTAACTGCTATAAATTTTCAATCTCTTAGTTCCTGGACTAGTTTGTGATCACACACACTTCGTTGATCCTTTTTACATAAACCAAAATCCTTAGTGCTTTCTAACAATCGTACACTTGCAGTAGTCTTCTTGTTGATTGATTGGCTCTCCGGGGAAAGGACCCAGTACAGCAGTGTTGCCTTCCAAATGGTAGAGGCTCCGCTCTCCCCCATATGCGTCTGCTTTAGTCTCCTCACTTGTTCTGAGGATCAAACAAATCCCTTTTCCTCTATTGTAATTTTGTCCTTTTCTCTGAGGTCTCAATGCCAGCTTGTACTTCTTATAGACTCTAACTAAACTCAAATAATATTAGAAAAAAATTCTTAACAAAAATAGATCCTTGCCCAGTGAGAAATCTAATGCCTGCTACTGATGAACCAAACCAAACCAAACCAAACCAAACCAAACAAACAAACCCAAAATCAGCCCCTGTATACTATTACATATGTTTCTAAAATGTCATTAAGGGTCAGGAGAATTGGCTCCCTGGTTGTCAGAGTGCACACTCCTCTTACAGAGAGCCTGAGTTGGGTTCCCAGCACCTGCGTCTGGTCGTTCAAAGTATTTATAACTCTAGTTCCAGAAGATCCGATGTCTTGGGTCTGTCTCTATATGCATCACCCTCCATTTATACAAATTTAAGTTTAATTAAAATGTCACTACAGTAACAGATATCCTTATGGCTATTTGTCCAGGGAGTCTGGGATCACTAAGGATGAGGGCCATCCCTGCTTGGGCAATTTGAAGAACCGTCTTAGAGGTGGTACCACAGCTTTTATGTCTTGGGAATGGTTAGAGGACAGACATATGGTTTTGCTGACGTCTGCAAGGGTCTAGCTTTGCTTTTAAGCAGCATCATAGGGACCATGTCAGCTCTTGGGACTCGGCTGCCCCAGATAGGTGGGAAGAGAGAAATTGAAGCTTGGCACACCCTTCCCAGTGTGGCAGGATAGGTTTCTTGGAATAAGCACAACTTCAAGCAGTGGTAAGTCCCTGTACGTGGAGTCTGCTCGATGAAAACAGTGGGCAAATGTGTGAGATGACAGTGCACGCCCAGATGGCATGGAAGATGGGCAGGCTGATTAGGGCGTGGCTGGGGAAGCAGAGAGTGGCTATGATCAAAAGAAAAGTCTATGTGGTTAGACAATGTTCTGACAGAGAAAAGAGAGACAGAGACAGACAGAGACAGAGGCAGACATACACACACACACACACACACACACACACACACACACACACACACACAGAGAGAGAGAGAGAGAGAGAGAGAGAGAGAGAGAGAGAGAGAGAGAGAGAGAGATATCTCCAAGGTAAATTTCTCATTGTTGAAGAGAGGGAAGTGGGGAGCAGAGGCTGAGCAGTTGTTCACGTTGTGTAATTAGGGTTAAACAGAGGAATATTTGGAGCACACTTCAGAGAAGCTTAGGATTCAAGTTAACATCAAAGCAAAGGTTTGAAGCAGCCCTTACATGTCTCTCTGTGAAGCCAGGGACATAGCTGAGATGGTGGAGTAAACTCTGCAGAGAGAACTCCAGCAACACCAAAGGGTCAGGGAGGCAAGACAGGCTCTCAACTCACCACCACCATCATCCTCAAAACCTGTTCTAATCCTCCCAGAATCTGGGTGTGGTTCAACTCTTCCTCTTTCCAGACTAGCATGTCTATCATCATTTTAGGATGTGATTCCAGACCAGGAGCTATCTGTCTTATTTCCTGCCTTTTGGATTGTTTCTCAGTGATGTTGAATGAGCCCTGGCAGTGTGGCACCTATATATATGATGTCCTCCCTAGTGGGCCATGTCAAGCCTGAGGAACAAGGGCTTGGAACAAAACTGCCTGGGCTTGAAGCCTAGCTCTGGCCTTCTCTCTCTCTCTCTCTTTTTTTTTTTTGATCCTTTTTCTTATCTGCAAAATGGCACTAGTAACAATGCTTACTTTATAGAATGGCGGAGAGTGTTCAGTTAATTAGATAGCATAAACATATAGGATGTTTATTGGCACTCAATAAAGTCAATACATGTTTATTATTATTATTTATTATTAATTATTGTTATTATCATCATCATCATTATATTATTATCATTATTGCTCTAATGAGGAATATTTGGGGTGGATCTAAAGCTGATACTCATTCAAGAAATATTGTTTGAGTGTCAACCATGTACCAAATATTATTTTAAGAAATTGAGGTGATCTACACACAAAATTCTTTTTTGATGTCAACTTTTGACTCTGAAACTAGAAATCTTCAATAGATTTGTCTAGGGAAATCACATGAATTCCTTTTCATTTAACTTTTTTTTTCCTGAATAATCATTTATAAGGATTGAAGTTGCAAGTGCCAAGCCCGATCCACGGACCTCAACCCAGACAGACCAGACTCCACGAGGATGACTTTCTTTCCTTTGGCAAACATGAAACCAAACCTCGAGAAAACCATTAAAGCCAGCCTCCTCCTCCTCCATGCCGGATAGGTGACTTTCTGAAGTAGGGCTCTCAGTCTTCGAATGCTGACATTTGTGCTGGACGGTTCTTTATGGAGGGGATTTCTGTTGTGGAATGCTCAGATGTATCCCTAGTTAGTCAAATTCCTCTCGCTCACCCCACTCATCCTTGTCTGTGAGCCAACACATCTCCTGACATCCCCAACTATGGCAAACCTGCTTCCCACTAGGAACAGCGGCATAAGTGGCGGACCATCTTCCCAGTGGACAAGGCTGCTCAGCTCTGCCCCAGTGACAGTGCTGCTTTAGCAGTGTGGATCCACTGCTACCCAGAACCTGACAGTATTGCCTGTGCCAGGTTTTCTGTGAAGTCTGCATATGCTTCTGCTACCTGAGCACATGAATGGCCATGCCAAGGGTTCTCTGACTCCAGCTGGCTAGGACCACAAGGGAAGGCTTGTGGGTGGAGGATAAGAAGTGAGAAGTCAATCGTTCACTCAGTTGTGTCTTGACTCAGCTTAAGCCATACTTGTAACAGGAGGCCTATAGCAAATAGCTTTCCCAGACAGATACTGAAGTTACTACAATTAGGCAGAGTCAGATATGAACAGCAGGACCTCTTTTTATTTGTTTTACCCCGTCCACCATCATCTAACACTACCTAGGGTGTGCCCTGGGTTGTTTGATGTTGCTTAAAAGCCCCAACAGCCCATTTTGATGCTCCTGAAAACGAACTGCATGTTGTGAGCTCAGTCTGCAGACAGGGCTTATCAGTGGTAGCTGCTGGCTCCATGATAATTGGAGGGTGTGAAGTGCTGGCATCTATCCATTCTCCCAGAGTACCCACTCACCCTTACATAAGGGACTGCTTTGGCATGTATTTCAGGAATGGTAGATGCTTACTTCTAAGGTAAGTATCAATTTATTGAATTATTTTAGAGTCAGAACCAAATCTAGTTTATGATGGACGTCTATCTCAAGAGTACAAATATACTAGAACTTTGGCCTCCTGACTTTACAATTTTCCCCTTGAGAGATGCAGCATGCAAAGTTTGAGAGTTTCATTTCGCAAGTTTATAAAATACCTTCTAATGCCAACTGCATGCTGGTTAATGTTGTTCTTGACAACCACACATCTTAATCCTGTTCTAGATGCTTCTGGTTCCCCCAGTAGTTCAGCAGCCCTTTTAAAGAAATTCATCGCAAACAATCATCACAATCCATTTATTTAAAAACACCATGGCTTCAACTTCAAGGGCAAAAAAGGAATACATTTAAAAAAATGATTAAATCACTCAGAAAGACAAGAATGAACCCCTCTCTCTCTCTCTCTCTCTCTCTCTCTCTCTCTCTCTC
>JADRCD010232244.1:0-16423 GCA_019843815.1 Montemys delectorum
GACTTCTGAGTTCAAGGCCAGCCTGGTCTACAGAGTGAGTTCCAGGACAGCCAGGGCTACACAGAGAAACCCTGTCTCGAAAAACCAAAAAAAAAAAAAAAGAGTAAAGACATAGAGTATCACCATAATTTTTAGAAGGCAAAATCAAGTTCTAACAGCATAAATAATTTAATGTTGCTAAAATTAATACCAAATGATCGCTGCTATGTTACAAGGTTTGGCTGCCAGTAAAGGGTGTTCTCACATATGAATGCCTGGAGGTGCAGCTTTAATACCTCATGAACCAACCATCGTTTTAAATCCCATCTTTTATAAACCTGGTTTATACGGGTTTGTATATACAAGTTTGTATGACAGGAATCATATAAAAATCCTACCCCAATTAAAAAAGTGTGGTGGGAGACCTGTTTCCTTGGCCAGCCCATGGCATGTGTTGTTGCCCTTAGTCAAGATGGTGATAAGGTCATGACCTCTGCCTTCTCCAGTGTGAACAAAGATGGCAGACAGCCACGTGTTGTCTATATCCCAGAAGAGAATCATGACATAAGGTCTAAGATTATCTAAGCTCAGCTGGGTGCTGGTGGCGCATGCCTTTAATCCCAGCACTTGGGAGGCAGAGGCAGGTGGATTTCTGAGTTTGAGGCCAGCCTGGTCTATAGAGTAAGTCCAGGACAGCCAGGGCTGCACAGAGAAACTCTGTCTCAAAAAAAAAAAAAAAAAAAAAAATCATCTAAGTTCTGACTTCCAATTACTGACCCCAAGTTAGGAGTTTTAAGTTAACCTTTTGTTATAGATTTTACAGATTTTTAACCATATCCAATAATTTATAAGTCAATAATTCTGTTTTTGACCCTGGACTTTAAAAACATACCTGGGTCTGAAAAAGGGTGAACAATAACCTAACCCTAATACAAATATAAAATCAGACACATACTGATGCATAGATTTTTAATTATAAGCCTTTTATTATATAGGTTTAAAGCCAAATACTGTTGCTGTTACATAGATTTTAAACCATACCTACCACATGAGAAACTTATAAATCCTTAGATAAGTGATTATAGCATATTCTCAAGATATTATTTTTTCTTTTGATAGCAGAATACAAATAAATCAGAGATAAAAAAAATTTTTTTAGGAGTGGGGAAGTAGAACCTCAAGCATAGAGCAGAGCAAGTTTTGATATAAGATTTGTCCATGGTAGTAAAGATTTGGAGATCAAGCAAGTTTCGATATAAGATATTTGGGAGTCATTTGTCCATGGTAGTAAAGATTTGGAGATCAGGTATGCCATTTTGTAATAAAATCTGTGTCCATGGAGGAATAGAGAGTGTGTGTGCTTAACTTAGTGCAGGCCAGCTGGCTGTAGAAAGCCAGAGGGCAGTGGGCAAAGTCCAGGTGAGCAGGCTGAGAGCCAGAGCCACTTGGAGGAATCAGAGTTTAGAGTCGAGTTCACAGACAAATGATCCGTGCATCCCTGAGGAGTGGTTCTGAGAGGAGCCGCTGTGGTGGGAAAGGTGCGTGCACTGCAGTCCATGGTCCCACCCAGCCCAGTCCTGCTGCAAACTAAAGGCAAGATGTTTAAGCAGTGTGGGGAGGGAGAGCAGAGAGAGAAACAGGACTTGGAGAATGGGAGATAGGTAGTAAGCAATCTCTTTCCATTTCTCTGATTGCTTGTAGCATTTGTAAAGTTTGCTAATAATATTATGATCAGAGGTGCTATTAGGTAGCCATTTGGATTGATTATATGACCAATATTGAGACCAAATTTGATTTGAAAGGTGAGTAAATTTAGGTCCTTCAGGTCAGGTTTCAGGTGTAGAGGTTGGAGGTTTTCAGGCTCAGGTACGCCTGACCAAGGACCAACCTGTTCAGTGGGTCATCACCACACTCAACAGGGCACAGAGGCTTAGCCTGGCTAAGCCAGAGGAGACGGGGCCTGGTACCAGGACTTTTGTGGAAGCCAGGAAGCAGGGAAGAAAACTGAGCTTTAGTAGGACCTCATCCACAGGAAAGGTTGAGGAACATGGAGCCCAGAGGGCCCATGAGGGCCCAGAGGAGCTGTGGGATTAACAGACAGCTCTACAGTGGAGGTAGTAGAAGAGGGCAGGAAGGGGTGCAAATAGTCCAGTAGGACCTAAGGAAACTGCAGGACTGTAGCTCCATTGAATGGTGGGACAGAATCAGGCCAAGAAAGGCTGGGGCGAGAGCACCTCCACCTCGAAGAGTGTCAGAGAAGTGCCGGGCATTCAAAGGTCACTTTCTCAGATCTGGGGAAATGCTTACACAGACCAAAGGGGAAACTTACCAAGTTTCACTGTGGGTGGGGTGCTGAGTGACCCATAGACCAGAAAGGAGATCTGTTGCAGGTGGTGGCAGGTTAGAAAATAGGTAGGGTCCTGGTATATGGCTTAGACCCGTGAGAAGTGTGGCCGAGGGGTCCCTTCCCATGCCAAGGTGTGCCCCTGGAAAATTATGCCATGCAACAGATCTGCTGTAAAGGAGGTTTATTAGGGGAGAGGAATGAGAACTTGGGGAAGGGATTGAGGCAGATTAGTGGGTACGTAGACAGGCAGACAGACAGATGGGGACAGAGCCATGGGGGCGGCCTAGAAGGCGAGAGGGAGCACGTACCTGTGGGGCATGTGGAACCATGTCATTAGACAGAAGAACTGGGAAGGTGGAGCAGATTAATAAACCCGAGCAAATCTCACAACTGGTAGGCTTTTGAAGCTGCTCCTGACCAGATTCCTGTCCTGGGACACATGACCAGGACACCCCAATAAGGGGATCATAACAAATAGTCACATAGCATTCAGCCCAGAGTTCTCCATGCTAATGAGGTAGTAGATGGGCTGCCCTGGGGGTTTAGCCAATAAGCTTTTCTTCTCAGACATTCTTTCCAGCAAAAGGTATTTCATCTCTGGTCCACCCTGAGTAAGTTGTATGCATCTTTTCCACTGTGAATAAACAGTTTGGACAAACAACGACTGTCTCCTTCCTCAAGGACCACCATGAGGGGAAGCCTTCATCACACAGAACCATACCTAATTCTCTCCCAGAAGGCCCTTCTGCACTCCAGACACTCACCCCTGAGCTAAACCAGATTCCCCCCAGCCCTGAGCTCATCTCAGTCCTGAGGCTCCCAGCCTCAGCCCCAGCCCACCCACAGAAACATAAGCTGGGGCCCCCATCTTAAGGTGCATTCTGCCTTCCCACTAGACCGGCATCCTGATGGCGGTGAGGAACGTGCAGTGAGGCAGAATGCAGACCCACACACTCCAAGAACGACAGGAAACTGAGGATAGAGAGACAGATCTGGAGTGGTGGGTCCTTTCGTCTGGCTGCATACACTTGATGCACCTATCGGCAGCAGGTGATGTCAGAAGCAATTCCTAGGTCCCTGGGAGTAAGCCAGGGAAATCGCCTGCATGCTAGCACCATAATCACCGTCAGTCTTCTTATCATTTGGCCTTTCATGGGATGGAAAGACCATAGAGGTGACCAGCATCTAATTAAGTCCCTGTCTCTTAGAGCCATCATTCAGAATTACTCTAAGGGAGCTGCCTTGGCTTCACCCTTCCTGTGCTTGGTGTGGGGGACTCTGATGCCTGATCCGGCCTGGACAGTCAACTCTATAGTGCCCTAGATGCTCCAAGTACAGTTGCTCTCAGGGAGAAATGGTTTTCTTTCCTGAATCTGAAGGTTATCTTAGGAATGTTGTAGTTGGTTATCACTGCAGAGGAAAATTGTCAGAAAGAAGCTGATGTCCACATTGAAGAGCCAAGGAGTGGAGACCATCACAGGTCCTTGATTGACTGAAGCCTTGAACTTTCCTCTTCACTTTTGTTGTTGTTGTTGTTGTTTTTGTTTGTTTGTTTGGGTTTTTTGTTTGTTTGTTTAACACTCTGTGAATAAGCTTTACTAATTACTTTTCCAGGAAACAGAAGCAGTAATTACAGCACTTTAGGAACATACTTGTGCTGTTACACAAGTCTGTTTTTAAGGGCTCTTCAATGATGTTGATCAGGAAAATCTCTCATTGGTGGAATTACTTCTCCAGTCTCCAGAATTGTATCACCTGGAAATATTCTGGGCTTCGAGCCAACAACGGCATATGGTTTAGTAGCCATATGATATTTGACGTAATAGTGAACAAACCAGAGAGGTATAATAAGCACATGAGAAACAGTGAAGAGACAGGAGCGGTATGCCTTAAAGATCATGTTCTTCCACAGAGCCTCGTCCGGTAAAAGTTATCCCAGAATCACTCCAGGGGTCACATCCTGCGCGGAGGCAAAACGGGCTAGCAGGGACTCAGCTCCTGGTCCTTCAGCCATCTTCTCCTTAGCTCCTGAAGCTCCTGCAGCGGCAGCTTCTCATCCGGCGTGTACCCCGACATGTCCCTGGCAAGCTTACCAGAGAGTGACAGCGCGAGTCCAAACCCGGCGCGCCCGTCACTTACGTGCCTCCTCTTCACTTTGTAAGGGTCCATGATTTGCTGAAGAATGATAGCCTAGACACAAATAGTACGTAAAAGCAAGAGTGTTTTATTCTGCAGAAGTACAACATGCTGAGGTCTCCCAGTATCAAGATGGAAACCCCTAGTGAGCTTACAGGCCCAATTTAAAGCACATTAGAGTAATTCCAGGGAGAGGGTAGGTGACCTCCTCTATCTCCAAGGACATTCCAGAGTCATTGCTAGGGTGTGGGAGACTGGAAATTGTTGCTGGGAAGGTCTGGAAACTGCTGCTGATCCATTGTCCTTGCCTCAGGCCAGGTGGCAGGCCAGCTTCTTAGGCCTGGACCTGCCCGGACCTGCCTGGACTTGCACAGTTATTGGAAACAGATTTATGCCTAATCTCCTCAAATGCCAGTTTGAAGCCTGTCATGGAGTCAGTCTAGCCTGTTTCAACATTATTGTAAGTTGTGAATGCACAGGGAGAGCTCCATCCTTTCTGTTTTTCTTTCCTATTTTGAACTTTATTTTTGTGTGTGTGTGTGTGTGTGTGTATGTAGAGAGCCATGCCCGAGCTGGCTCAATCACCATTACAACATGGCGCCAGCATCCGGTGTCCTCTCCCTGTAAACAAGTAGTCTGCGCATGTGCTAAGGGCCAGAGCGCGCCAAGTCACAGCCCATCCCGGGGCGTCACATGAGGTAATGAGCAAACAGCCAATCAGAAATGAACACGCCGCTCCAGGGTGTATATAAGCAGTACCTTTTCGGGGTTTGGGGTCTTCCTCCTCACATCGCAATAAACGCTTGTTGCAGAAGGATCCTGGTGTCCACGTGCGTTCTTGCTGGCGAGACGATTACGCGGATCACATGTGTATGAGTGTTTGGCCTGCATGAACATGTGTTCACCATGCATATGCATGGTCCCCTCAAAATTCAGAAGAGGGTGTTGGATCCTTTAAAACTAGAGCCACTAATGGTTGTGAGCCATCATGTGCAGGGTAAGAATTAATCTGGGACTTCTGCAAAAGCAACAAGAGCTCTTACCTGCCAAGCCATCTCTCCAGCCTCTGCCCTTATTTTTCTTTTTGTTATGATAGTGACCTGATCATGGGCTTCACACCAGTTAGAAACTTGGTGTTCAGATTATTGGGAGGGAAGGTTGTCTGTTTAGCTTTTTATTTTGTTTGTTTGTTTGTTTGGTTGGTTGGTTGGTTTTGAGTCAATGTCTCACTGTGCAGCCCTTGCTGGCCTGGAACCCACAGGAATCCACTTGCCCCTCTCCCTGCCCCTGCCTCTTGAGAGCTGGTATTAAAGGTGTGTAGCATGCCAGACTAGATTTTATTTATTTATTTATTTATTTATTTATATTTTTTTGGTTTTGTTTTTGTTTTTTTTCCAGACAGGGTTTCTCCATGTATCCCTGGCTGTTCTAGAACTCACTCTGTAGACCAGACTGGCCTCGAACTCGGAAATCCACCTGCTTCTGCCTCCCAAGTGCTGGAATTAAAGGCGTGTGCCACCACCGCCCTGCCTTTATTTTATTTTCTTAAAGATTTATTTAATGTATATGAGTACCCTGTAGCTGTCTTCAGTCACACCAGAAGAAGGTGTTAGATCCCATTATAGATGGTTGTGAGCTACCATGTGGTTGCTGGGAATTGAACTCAGGACCTTCGGAAGAGCAGTCAGTGCTCTCAACCACTAAGCCATCTCCCCAAACTCTAGAGTTTATTCTAATAATGTCTTGCTTCTTTTCATTTCTTCCTTTCTTCCTTTGGAGATAGATCTCAGTGTGTTGCCCCTGCTGGTTTTAACTTCTGGGCTTAAGCAATTCTCCTCCGCAGCAGCTGGGGTCACAGTTCTGCCTCCCTACACTCACAGTGACACTTCAATTTGAAAAGTTTTGCTATCGCACATGTCAGAATAGAACCTATCCTGAAAGAAAAAGACTAGTGGTCCCCACCTCTTCATGGAAACTCTACTTGAGCTGCTTCAAAGATTTTGAGTCTTTTTTTGGGCCTGGTGGCAGACACCTATAGCCCTGGCTGTCTGAGATGCAGGATGATCATAAATTTGAGGTCTGCCTGAGTTAAGTACGGCCCCTGCAACTTTATAAGATCCTGTCTCAAAAAATAAAAGACCAGAGAGATAATGCAGAAGGAAGGTGCTATCGAAACAAACCTAAGGACCTAAGCTGAGTTCAATCCAGAGGGCCCAGTGAGAAAAACAAAACAAGATAAGAGAAAACAAATAAAGCTGGATGTATTGGCTCACATCTGTAATCCTGGTGTTGGTGGGGTAGAGTGAGGGTGGGCCCTGAGGCTTCCCTATCAGCCAGCCAGCCTATCTAGATTGATGAGATCCAGGGTGACTCACCTCTAAAAGATGAAGTGGGGAGTAAATAAACAAGAATTAAACAATTCAAGAGATATCCAACAACAATGTCTGGCCTCCCCACACACATACACATAGAAATAAATACATTTATGTTGTTTGAAGACGTTATATTTGTAGTTGTTTTCTACAGTGGCCACGGGAAAGTGAGAGTGTTGAGTGTCTTCATTGCTCCCTAAGCAGAAGGGAACTCGCCAACCTGCTTAGGTGGAGCCATAAACAAAGGTGAGCAGATGGGAACACACCCACTTAGGTAGAGCGGTAAGCCGAGATGCACAGCAGCTTCTCACTGAAACCGACCTGGAAGTGACATCTGTTCTCTCACCTTATTCACAGTGTCTCACTATGCATTTTAAAGTGGCTACGGACTGCCTGCATTATAATAATTAAAAAGTAATCTTTATGTACAACATATAGCATTTAATCTAGTAAATTTAAGTCCCACTCCCCACCCTTTCTAGTCAAGACTGATTCTCTACTGTGGATTTTATTTTATTTGTTTGTTTGAGACAGGGTATCACTATGCAGTCCTGACTGGCCTAGAACTCCCTGTGTAGACCAGACTAACTTTGGTCTCACAGAGATCCCCTGCCTCTGCCTCTCAGGTGCTCCACCACACCAGGTTTGGTGGTTGTTTTTGAGACCAGATCTTAGGTAGCCCAGGTTGACTTCAAATGATGCCTATCAGAGGCTGGTGACCTTGTGTCCACCTCCATGGTAGTCAGGCTTTTTTTCTTTTTTTTCTTTTTTTTTTCTCGAGACAGGGTTTCTCTGGGTATCCCTGGCTGTCCTGGAACTCACTCTGTAGACAGAGCTGGCCTCGAACTCAGAAATCCTCCTGCCTCTGCCTCCCAAGTGCTGGGATTAAAGGCGTGCGCCACCACTGCCCGGTGGGAGTCAGGCATTTTGACTGGTATCACTATATCCATTTTCCCTATCATGTCTTAGAAAAAAAAATCCTTTATTCTCACCCTGGGCATTGAGGCTGAGGCAGAAAACTGGCCAGCTTGGGCTGCGTAGCAAATTTAAGACTAGTTTGGGTTGCAGAGTTGAGACTAGGTCTTACAAATACACAAGCTTTAGGTCAAAAGATCTAGGACAGAGAGCTACAGCAAAAGTTCTAGAGCTTTCTGCTCCCACTCCGGTCCTGGATGGCCTCACAGCCCTTATTGCCTCCTCCTTGTGTAAACAACAGTACCATGAGTTTGTTCAGGCTGCTATAGTAAGATAGAATGAACTGGAGGCTAGGAGTTTCAAATGAAGGTGCTGGTCGACTTAGCTAAGGGCTTTCTGGTTTACAGATGGTGTGGTCTCGTTGTGTTTGCTTTCTGTTGACTTTTTAAAAAACGTGCATAGAGGCATACATGCCATAGTGTACATGTAGCAGTCAGAGGACAGCTTAGTGGAGTTGGGCCTCTTTTCTACTTTGATGTGGGTTCTAGGAACTGAACTCAAGTCACCAGGTTGAATGGAGACTGTATTTTTCCCCCTCTGAGCTCTCTTGCCAGTCCTTGAGCCTCTTTTACAAAGGTATCAGTGCGATTCTTTTTTTTTTTTTTGGTTTTTCCCAAGACAGGGTTTTTTTGTGTAGCCCTGGCTGTCCTGGAACTCACTCTGTAGACCAGGCTGGCCTTGAACTCAGAAGTCCGCCTGCCTCTGCCTCCCAAGTGCTGGGATTAAAGGCCTGTGCCACCATTGCTGGGCATCAGTGCTGGTCTTAAGGGACCATTCATCACGGTTACATGGATGGTTAGAGCAATCTGGATGAAAGTGTAGATGCCAAACACATAGGGTCCTTGGCACTTGTGAGGCGGAGGCAGGAGATCAAGAGATCACAGCTATTCTTTGTCACAAAGCAAAGAAGCCTGCTTAGGCTGAATGAGACCCTGTCACAAAACAGCAGTGGTAAAGAATGCTTTGACTGTCCAAAACCTGAGTGAGGCTCTCCTCTGAATCATCTGGTAAGGTATGTTTTGAGCTGGGCTCTCAGGACAGAGCTTTCAAGGTCTTTCCCAGATACACCAAGGTGGTTCACATTCCTCACTCTGATATGTGCATTTTGTAGATCTGTCTGTAAGAAATCCTAACAGGAGTCCTTTCAACAGAAGTAAAAAAAAAAAAAAAAAAGAAAAAAGAAAAAAAGAAAGACTCTAGACAGGGGCTTGAAGCCCCAGAAACAAATCAAATCTACAGGCAAATGTAACCACGTAGTTGAATACAAACCCAATACTGTTGTGTTTTTAGGTTGTAATTTCTCTCCCTCATGAGTTAACATGCAGCTGCATAAACAATAATTATAGATCTATGTTAATAAGCATGTAATGCATAAAGATATAATTTGTGAGAACAACAACATAAGAGGGGATGCGCTGTACGGGAGCCGAGTTTTTGTCTAGTACTAGTGATAGAAATTCAAAGCAGGTTGCTGTGTATTTCTTAAAAACCAAACAAGGGCTGGATGGGTTGTCTCACTGGTTAAGAGCACTGGCTGCCTTGTTTCCCAGACTCATGGTGGCTCACAAACATTCATAACTCCAGCTCCATGAATGGCTGCCTTCTTCTGACCTCTTTGGACACTAAACACAGGTGGCATACATATATACATACAGCCAAAACACTCATATGAATAACAGAAAAATAAGAATAATATGGTAGTTTGAATGAAAACAGCCCCCATAGGCTCACAGAGAGTGGTACTGTTGGGAAGTGTGGTCCTTTTAGAGGAATTGTGTTGGGGGGGGAGGGTGAGAAACTTTGAGGTCTCAGAATCTTTTTTTTTTTTTTAGTTTTTTCGAGACAGGGTTTCTCTGTGTAGCCCTGGCTGTCTTGGAACTCACTCTGTAGACCAGGCTGGCCTCGAACTCAGAAATCCGCCTGCCTCTGCCTCCCAAGTGCTGGGATCAAAGGTGTGCACCACCACCGCCCAGCTTAAACATTTTTTTGAAATATTTTGAAATAATTATTATATACTGTACACCAGAAGAGAACATCTGACCCCATTACAGATGGTTGTGAGCCACCATGTGGTTGCTGGGAATCGAACTCAGGACGTCTCTGAAAGAGCAGAGCCATCTCTCCAGCCCTAAATCTTTTTCTTAGCAAGAGTTGCCATGGTCATGGTGTCTCTTGATAGCAATCGAAGCACTAAGACAAATTCCTTAAACATTAAATGGAAATCGAAAGGAAAGGAAACCATCACAGAGGCACATGGGACTCTGATTTCATTTCCAGCCCTCTCTTAGGTTAACATTTCAGTCATGTTGTTTACAAGCTCTGGTGAAATCACCATGTGGTCTATCTCCATCTGTTCGGACATGCTTCTCAAACAATCGGGGATAACACAGGAGCCAGCTCCTGTTTTTTTTTTTTTTTTTTTTAAGATTTATTTATTTATTATATGTAAGTACACTGTAGCTGTCTTCAGACACCTCAGAAGAGGGCATCAGATCTCATTATGGATGGTTGTGAGCCACCATGTGGTTGCTGGGATTTGAACTCAGGACCTTCCTTAGAGCAGTCAGTGCTCTTAACCGCTGAGCCATCTCTCCAGCCCCACCAGCTCCTGTTTTATTCTTCACATTTTACCTTCCTACTGGCTGGATTTTCCAGAAGAGACCTTGTATTAGAAACCAAAACCAGAGCTTGAGAGATGGAGCTGTCCATGAAGAGCTACTTAAGCCTGATAACCTGAGCGAGTTCAGATCCCCCAGAACCCACCTGAGAAGTGGATAATGTGGTGTGGCCTGCAATCTCAGCACTGGGCGAGCAAACAGGAGGCTCCTCAGGACTGACTGCTGTCCAGCTGCTCTGGAGAAATTGATGAGCTCTAGGATCAAGAAGAGACTCTGCCTCAAAAGATTAAGGTGGGGCTGAAAGATATCTCCATGGTTAAGAGCACCTGCTGTTCTTCCAGAGGATCTGAGTTTGGTTCCTACTATCTATACCAGGTAGCTCATAAGTACCTGTAAATCCAGAGTCAGGAAATCTGAACACACACACACACACACACACACACACACACACACACTCACACACATAATCACACACACAGACATACACATAGACACACACACACACACACACACACACACACTAGCTAACTAGATATTTTTTTCTTTAGAAACAAGAAAGGGAAAAGAACTGAGGAAAAAGATGGAAGGAAGACCAGTAAGATGGCTCAGTGGGTGAAGAAGCTGGCCTCCTGAGTTTAATCCTGGGAATAAGTAAATAAAATGTAGTTTATAAGGCTAGAGAGATGGCTCAGCTGTTAAGAACACTGACTGCTCTTCCAGAGGTCCTGAGTTCAAGTCCCAGCAACCACATGGTGGCTCACAACCATCTGTAATGGGATCCGACGCCCTTTTCTTGTGTGTCTGAAGACAGTGTATTCATATACATAAAATAAATAAAATCTTTTTTTAAAATGTAGTTTGTACACAAAATAAGTACATAATACGTAGTTTCAAAATAAATTTAGGGGTGTGGGGATGGAGAAATGGAGTTACAGTTAAGAATATGAAAGACAGTCAAGTGTGGTGGTGCACACCTTCAATTCCAGCTCTCAGGTGGCAGAGACAGGTGAATCTCTATGAGTCTGAGGCCAGCCTGGTCTGTGGGTTCCCAAGTCAGATAACCAGCAGTAGAGCATTGTACATATCCCAGACATCTCTCAGAGAGCACGGGAGGAGTAGGGTCGCTCTCTACCTAAATCAGCTTGGGCCTTCTTAACTCCATAAAGACAAAGGCCACATCATGATAAAGCCAGTTAGGATTCTGTTTCCCTGCCAGAGAACTGGCATCTCAGAAATCATGACTGGCAGTTTGCTAATCTTCCACTTGGAAGGCCCCAGCCCCCACTGCAAGACTTCCTCTAGTCTTTTTGCTCCTCTCCCCCATGACTCGAGCTACATAAACCACCCTGCTTTATCAATAAACGAGCTGTCCTCTGACATAGTCTCCTAGGTCGGGCTGTTTACACCGGCGGTGGCCGTACACCGCCGTACTCACCACCAGCAAAGACCCTGCCCCCCAGCTCCTCTACATCCTGAGACCAACAGTGTACAATGACCCATAGAAGGCAGGGGATCCACAGTCTACATAGTGTGGTCCAGGACAGCCAGGGCTATAGAGAGACCCTGTCTCTAAAAACAACCAACCAAACAAGAACATGTAAGGTTCTTGCCGAGGATCTGAGTTAGGTTCCCAGCACCGTGTCAGTAGCTAACAACTGCATGGGTGGAATCCAATGCCTCTGGCCCTCACAGATACCCACCACACTCACATCCACGTGCCTCAGGGCTCAATGACCCTTCTTCAGGGAACCATGAACTAACCTGCTATATAAACTCAAAGAAATCTTGCAAAAGCCTTGTGTGCCTATTGATATATATATATATATATATATATATATATATATTTTACAAACAGTTTGTTTCATTTCTCTGATTTTTTTAAATTTGTTTGATCTACTTCTATTTACCAAATCTTCACTCCTTTCCCCAGCTTCATCTCACATGGGAGCTGGGGGGATGGCATGGCACCCTAAGTGAAATTCATCCCAAATTGAACTTGCCCAATATATTTACCTTCCCTTGTCTCAGTCTCTGGCTCGGGTGCCTCCTACCAAGGACTAGCCTTGGTTGGGTCAGAGGTCCTGAGGAAGGTGTGCTTGGGAGCATTGGAAAGAAACTCAAAGTCAACTTTGGGTACAAGATGGCAGCTCTGTGTTCTGCTCAAAATGGCTCTCCAGACAGCTCTCTAGATAGCTTTGTAGTCCACTCAAGACAGTTCTCTGCTTTAGACAGCTTTCTTATACTAGAAAAAAAAAATCTCAAAGCTCTCTGGATAGAGTATAAGTTTTCCCAACAAAAGTCAGAAAAGCTGCTAGAAAACATTCTAAAGAGATGGGTTCACTCTCCGTGCAGTTCTCTCTGGGTAGCTCTCTCTTACAGACCAAAGCCTAGTCTTTTATTTACATATCAGTTTAGTTATTTACTCCAGGTTCCATTTTGATCATCCTATGAATCAGCATTTTATGACCTAAGTCCCTGATTCTTAGGAAAAGATAGCAAGTACAGTTGTCTTTTTAACATTGCAAATGAATTCAGGGGTCTGCCTGGCTTTGTAAGCTCTGACAAGCTAGCTGGGTGGGATCCTGTCCTGAGGTCACCACTCCCTAAATCTCTTTACCTCCTTCCTTAAAATCTTTCTGACAAGCTGACTCATAGTGCCTCTGTTCGTTTAGGTTCGTGAAGCCCCTCATACAATTTATATTGCATTCTTATATTTTGCATAATTGAAAAACCCTGGCTATATATTTTTGAGCTCATATTCTTAGAGGTCTTTCCCATAGCCTTAAGGGCTGTCCTGAAGGTTATTAGACACACCCTGTTTCTAATTATCATGAAGTCTTTAACCTTGACAAAAGGACATCTGTCCCCCCCCAAAGGAGGAACAAATATAAAATAAAATATACAAACAAGTCTTACATCTAGCAACTGTCAACACTCATGGAGACCACACCCTGCTGGCTCAGTTCCTGGGGTATGAACCATGTCATGCCATCCCTTGCACATGGCCATGCAGGACTCTGCGTAAAACTTTGAGGGCTAGAGATACAGCTCAGTGGTAAGATGCACAAGGCCCTAAGTTTGCCCTTGCAGAGAACACAGGTTTGAATCCACAACCTCCATAAATCCAGTTCCAGGGAATGTGATACCCTCTTCTGGCCTCTGTGGACACCAGACATGAACATCATATACGTATAGCCAAGTAGGCACACACATGCACATGAATATAATTATTTTTTTTTAAATTAAAGGTGGAGTTCCAGGTCATGGTGGTGCAGGCTTTTAGTCTCAGCAGTTGGGAGGCAAAGGTAGGCAGGCAGATCTCTATGAGTTCCAGGACAAGAAGAAGAAGAAGAAGAAGAAGAAGAAGAAGAAGAAGAAGAAGAAGAGGAAGAGGAGGGGGAGGAGGAGGAGGAGGAGGAGGAGGAGGAGGAGGAGGGTAAAGAGAAAAAAATTAAAGGTGAAGCATGATTGCGGAAGACATCCCATACTGACTCTAGCATTTACATGAACATATGTGCACCTGCATACCATGTGCACACATATAGGAATATTTACATACATACACAGAAAGAGAAAGAGGTGAGGACTACTGCAAGCATGGGTAATGAGCTGTTATGCACAAAGATAAAGAAAATGTATGTGGCTGGTTGTAGCTGGACTTTGACTATTTTGTGGGGTTTTCTTCCACTCTCTTCCACCTATTTTCACCCTTTCTACCTCCTAACACTAGATAGGAGCAAAAAAAAAAAAAAAATGCTATAGGAGAAAGGGGCAACATGATCATTAGACTACTTCCTGCTGATTAGAGGCATCGAGTTCATTAGGGCAAGTTGGATTTTCGGACATCAGGACATCTAATTTCTTCTTCTTTCTTCGTGTATGACTACTTAACAAACTGCAGCCATTAGCAACCAGCAGCAACCAACCACAACCAATAACCTACCCACTTCCCAGAATTCCAAACATCACACAATCTCAGAAACCATCTACAGCTGACAAAATCACACCCCTGCTAAAGCATGAAGCAAGTCATAATCAGCTACTGTGGACATTCAAACACCCCCACATCTCACACCTGGGATTAAAACGAAATTCTTATAATATTTCTATGATTTTCAAAGAAGCCAAAAAATGCCAAAATTGTCACTATGACTGGTTGATAGTGGAAGCATCTTAGAGGACAACTAGTGGTTTCTGATTGGCAAAGTGATTTCTGTGTAGCTCCCTGGTTTGCTTATGTAGAAACCCAAAACACTGGATCTCTCTTAGGAATGGCTTTCTGTATCAGCTGTGCTGTCCTGTAGTGAAACACCTAGAAAGTAAATTCAAGGGCAGGAAGTTCATTGTTGCCTGCAGCTTCAAAGGTCTTAGTCCATGGTTTCTTGACTACATTGTTTCTTGGCCCTTTCTGAGTCATAATATCATGGTGGAGCAGGGCTGCTTAACTGAGGTTGGCCAAGAATGAAAGAGAGAAGGACATGAAAGGACCAAGGGATAAAATATATCCTTCAAAGTTTATCACCACATGATTTAGCCAGATTTTTTTAAAAGGCTTATTTTATTTATTATATGTGTATGAGTACATTCTAGCTGTACGGCCGTTAGCCATCCTGTGTGTGGCTGCTGGGAATTGAACTCAGGACCTCTGCCGGCCCACTCGCTCTAGCCCCACTCCAGCCCTGCTCGCTCCAGTGTAATTCACTGTAACTGTCTTCAGACACACCAGAAGAAGGCGTCAGATCTCATTACGGGTGGTTGTGAGCCACCATGTGGTTGCTGGGATCCGAACTCAGGACCTTCAGAAGAGCAGTTAGTGCTCTCACCCATGGAGCCATCTTGCCAGCCCCTATTCAGACTTTTAATGTCCAATCTGTAACATTAAGACAACAAACAAGTAAACAACCAAAAGAAGAAAACAGCTATTCTCCTCTTTGATTAACCTCTAATTTATGACCAAGGCTCACTGAAGAACTGCCTTTGTAGTTCATCTCTCAGCACAGTGACGTCATCTGATATTTGTGGCTATGGATATTTCAGACTCTGGAGAGAATAAAGTGCACTAGGGAAATGGCAAATAATGTCTGTCAGAAGTTGATACCAAGATCCTCGACAACTGAATCACCTAAAAATCAAACCATCAAGCCAAGCATGGCAGTACAGTCCTGTTACTGTAGCACTCAGAAGGCTTCACTGCTTCAGCCTTCTGAGTGCCACAAGTTCAAGGCCAGCCTCAAGTTGCTAAAAATTTCTTCCATGGTCCTCCAAAATGACAACCCAAAAAACCAAGGCATAATTTTGCCAATGTTCACTTGAGGTAGCCAGTGAATTATTGGCCTTTTTTTTTTTTTTGTACAGAGCATAGATGAGGTATGCTCATCTCCCCCACCCTCTCCACACACACACACACACACACACACACACACACACACACCCCAATGAGCTTTATCTGAAAAGCCTTAGATCATTGGTTCTCAACCTGTGGGTCTCAGAGATATTTGTACTGTGATTCATAATAGTAACAAAATTACAGTTATGAAGTAGCAATGAAATAATTTTATGATTGGGGTCATCACAGCATGAGGAACTATACTGAAGGATCAAAGCATTAGGAAGCTTGAGAGCCATTGCCTTAGATGGAGCCCTGCCCTAGCTTCTGTTGCTCTATCCTCTCCACAAGACCATGTGCAAAATGAAAGGGGAATAATTAGGGCTAATCTCATACCCTGCCTCCAGGGAAGGTGTAACTGTCAATAAGCTCAACTGGGATGATATTTTGCAAGGGAGCATAGCAGAATTCCCTAAATTGGTAGTTGATTGGTGTCTTAGTCAGGGTTTCTATTCCTGCACAAACATCATGGCCATGAAGCAAGTTGGGGAGGAAAGGGTTTATTTAGCTTATCACCAAAGGAAGTCAGGACTGGAACTCAAGCAGGTCAGGAAGTAGGAGCTGACGCAGAGACCATGGAGAGATGTTCCTTGCTGGCTTGCTTCTCCTG
>JADRCD010232245.1:9358-23494 GCA_019843815.1 Montemys delectorum
ATAGAGAGAGAGAGAGAGAGAGAGAGAGAGACAGAGAGAGACAGAGAGAGACAGAGAGAGATTGATTTGCTGGAAACCAAACCCAGGATCTTATATACAATAGCCATTCATTCTCTCATGGATCCATACTCCCATGCCTTTGGTTTTATGAAACACAATCTATCTTGCCATGGAACTCAAGACGTAATATTTTTTTATGTATTCTTGGCTGGCCTCAAACTTAGAGTCTTCCTGCTTCCATTTCCCAAGTACTGAAATTATATGTATACACCAAAAAGATTAGCAAATTTTAATATAGCTTCAATTTTTTCTCCTTACTCTATGACTTTTCCTTCCCGTTACTAAATTAGGAATATCCTCTTATGATAGTTTGGAGACATCTTGTATATCTAGAGATATTATAGCTATTAGTAAAAACTGAATACCTCTAAGCCATAATTTTATAAAGCATTAGTTGTTATCCACCATTATGACTGAAATTTTAAAATTTTGGAAAAATAATTATGATATAATAATAAACAGGCTATAGTTGAGAAGTAGAAATATAGAATATGACCTGGTTTCTGACAGCAAACTCTCAAGGCAACATCACATCCAACAAACACTCTGAGAAACAATGCTCTCACTTAAAGGAGCCTTACCAAGCACAGTATTCAATAGCAAATGTAGCATAAGAGATATAAAGGAGCAAGCCTCTCACTAGTTACTGAAACATTTATTTATGCACACACTGGAAAATACGGGATATTTCTGGAGTTTTTGTTCAAGGAGAATGGTTAGAAAAGAAACATTTGATCACCTTTACTGCTGGACTACACAGCTCCTCAGAGGACCATCATCTTCCACTCAATTGGTCTTTGTAGTGCTGTTAGTCTAAGTATCTGCTAAGAATAGTGTTCCCATTTACTAACTATGGAGGCATCTCAAGAGCTTTGCATCTATAACAAGGGTAAAGCTATTAGTGTGTATGTGAAGGGTGTGTAGGAGATTGGTCCAAAAGGTATTGCTTCAAATAGAATCAAAGGAAGCATTATGCATTTAAGAACAAGGAGTAGCCTTGAGAGTTTAGAAGTGTTTTAAATGTTTCACATATAAGATACCTATAATTTCAAATGAGTTATATTTTTACTATTTTTCTAAAACAATGTAAATTGTCTTATTTTACATAAATACATTTAAAATGCTTAGAATAGTGTAAAGCTATTATACCAGAATCTCTTATGTGTACTGAAGATCAATGACTTACAAATAGTTTCTTACTTGTAGTGACAATAACATTTATTTTGCCTACAAAAGGAAATGTATGCCTCAGGATTTTACTTAGATGCTACATGTACAATTAACCCACAGGACACACATATCACATATACACTCAGGTACCAATGTGGTACCTGATAATATACTGCTACTATCTCAGGCTAACTTCCTAGATATTTAACCTGATTGATTTTTCCCCATAGAAAGAATTTTTGATATTCCTTCTTTTCTACAAAGCAGCCTCCTCCTCTCACCATGCCAACTGCCACCTTGTTCCATAACTTCATTGCAACAAATGGCAACTCCATTTCCCAGAGAAATATAAACTCTTCATGAATGTCAAAATTAGGGAAGATATTAAATATACATAGAAATTAAAAACTGAATATTTTTCACCTATCACCCAGACAATAAAGTTCTAGACTCTGTATTTCTCAAAATATCATTTCTGAAATTAGTAATACCCTTATTATTTTTAGCAAAGCAAACCATACAAGGTTTATTATTCTTCATTAAGGATGATTTTACCCCAGAATAACAATAAGAACAGAGCTAGTGTTAACAAAATCCACATTTATTTCAAGGGATAGGTGTTATTCTTCAGGTGTGACTTTTTACTACAACTCAAATTAATAGGCCACATTGAACATATTTTACCCCCTTTTCCTTCTCTTCCCATTTACTACATTAGCATTCTTTCACTCAGTCTTTAAACTATGAAGGAGCCTTACTTCTATCACCTGTACTACAATCCAACACACATCCTCCATCTCCTTCCCAGACTCTCAGTTATCTCCTACTGTGTTCTCCCATTCTCAGTGAATAAAAGATAGTGTAACATTCTTGGACAACACAGATTGGATTATATCATTTTTCTGTTCAATAATCCTTTTATAGAAATTTCCAGGCAATGCCTGCCTACTGGTGTAATAATGGCATCACTGTTATTGGGGCAACCAAATGCTTTCTTATTGGATTCAAGGTATAATCCGAAAACATAATACCTAAAGATTCTACCTCTCTAGTTTGATATTATACATGTCACCAGTGCTGTACTCCCACCTTCAAGACTAACAGGGAAAGTGATGTCCTTGTACTACTGTCTGGATGACATTGACAAGAGAGCATTCTTTTTTAAATTATTATTTAGCAAAATGCAACCCACTTTTGTTGTGAATTGCTAGGTGCCTTTCAGTGAGCAGTATATATGACTAATTTATCTCAGAAGTGGAATCTCTCTTTTTCAAAGAGTTTACCTCATATTTCATGATAAGTACCCTTGTATACAATAGAGATTAATAGCATTCTGCATCCTGCCTGTAAGAGTTGCAATGAAACCTAAACTTGAACAAATCAAATTGGATTTAGACAGTCTTTTCTCAATCTTTATCAGTATGAAGGTTATTTAGTAATCAAATTTAAAACAAACAATGTCCTACTATTGTTTTTCTTGTTCCAATAGTGTGATGGTTATTCATATTGGTTGTCAACTCGACTAAATTGAAAAGCACTTAAGATATTATTAAAGCACTTCACATTGAGCACATTCCAGGAGGAGTATTAAGGAAAAAAACCAAGGAAAAAGCTCAAATGTGGGCTTCAGGATCCTATAGGCTGAGGCTCCAAATGGAAAAGGGACCCACTGCATGCCCTCAACAACCCTAGGACCATGATTTCTAGATTTGTACATCTGCTTTAAGAAACAGAACTTTCTAGCTCCGTTTTGAACACATACTTTAAGAAAGACAATCTTCCTGGACTGGGGCATTGGGGTCTTGGGTGAGGAGATGCTTTCCTTCCCCTCACTATCAACATGGAGACAGTCAGGTGAGCTGCCCTTGCCCCTCATTGGGTGTAGAACTCAGGAGAGCAGGCCCTGTATCTCACCTCACCTGGGAAGGACAGTAAAGCTGTCCCTTTTTGAAGGGGCCACAGGTGATCTGTTCTGAGGGCAAGTGCATAGGAGTACTAGACTCAGCAGCTCTAAGGAGGTGTGGGTATTGAGATGATTCCCTTTCTGCCTCCCCACTAGCCAACTGCAATAGTCAGGAGAACTGGTTTCAAGGTAATTCGAACAGGAAAGCTAACCACCCCCTCAATGGCTGTGGCACTCAGGATAGTGGGCTCTCCACCTTGTCTGGAAACACAGTGGAGCTGTCCCTGATAGCCAAGAGAAGGACTAGGCCAGACAGCCCCAAGTGTGAAAGAGTAGGAGAGCAGACCCAGCACATTACAGACTGTAGCACTTGGGAAAGTGGGCCAATGCCTCGACTGGGCAGCACAGTGGAGCCGGCTCTGGAAATGCGGGTGTGGATGAACTTGGTCAAGAGAACTGGCCCTCTTGCCAAGGGAGACATTGGGTATCCAAGCCATAGCAGAGCTGGAGAGCTCACCCTGGTCGTGCAGATAAGGGAGAGATGGGACACTAAGCAGCTCGGGTACCACCAAGGCCTGATCCAGACTCTGAGTTGTCCCACCCCAAATCCACATAATCTTGAAATGACTGGGGTTCATGAAAGGCCCAACTGCTGATCCAAAGCTACAGGATCTCTATGACACAGAGCAACAACAGGAAAACCAGGGGTCCCAATGAAGGTATAATATTTATGGTATCACAGAAGCCAGACATTGAACAAGACCAATGATTCATTGCAATGAGTATTTGCAAGTGAAGATGTATGGACAGAGGGATGCTGTGGTATACACTGTACAGCTTCCACAGTGAGATGTTTTTCCATGGTCTTTTTTATTTGTGTGTGTGTATATGTGTGTACACATGCATGCAAGTGCATGTGTATTTTATTGGGGGTGAAGATTGAAGGTTAGATATTCAGAGACAGAAAAATGAGTGGGACTAGGGTGCACGATGTGAAACTCAAAAAGAATCAATAATAAGTTTAAAGAAAAAAGAAGGTCAATCTTCATGTGATGGTGTCTCATATGAATAAACAATGGGGGCTTCGTTTGTGGTCTGACACTGCAACTACCAGATGAGAAAATTCTCAGATTGGAGAAAACAGGACAGTTACTGAGTATCTGTTATATACATCCATGCCTGAGATCAGAAAAATAGAGAACTAGAGCAGCAGTATATTTTCAGAAGGCAAAGGCTAGGCATGTTTGTTTCTTTCTCTCACACATCTAGCTTTGTCCATATGTCTGATGTTGGGAAAGGGGTACAATTTCGATAACTAAGTTTTGTCAAGAAAAACAAATGACAATGAAAACCACAGGAGCTCTTAGAACTATTGTCCCTAAGCACCAAGTATTCACTGCATGTGGGACAAAGGTAATTGTAATCAACTTTGAGTGCAATTGAAGAGAAACCAAAGGCTGACTAGTAGCTATAATTCAAGAAGTTGGATCTTCTAGTAGATGTGTCCAGGAGCACTGAGCATCTCAAGATAGTGTATTCAACATAAGCAAGATGACTAAAATATAGGGAAAAGAAGAAAACTGTTTTTAATGAGGAAGCCTTCATTACTGAAGAGTACTAATAACAAATAAATGTGGAAGAAAAATCCATTCTCTTTCCCTTCTTCTCTCCATTTCCCTCTCTGTTCTGTTTCTGATTGTATTGTGTTTTTATCTGTAGTTTCTATCCCTCTCTTCCACATGGTTTCATCGTTCAATACTTAAACACATATGCAAGTAACACTCATGAATGAGAAAAAAATAAAAGACTAAAACTTTAAATGAATAGTGACTTTTCAGGACTGTGACTCAACTATTCAACTTTTGAAAGGTAGATGTATGCAGTAGTGATGAGTAAAATCACTCATTTCTGGTTCTAGATAAAGAACATTAGTCTAGAAAAACCTGCAAATTAACTCTTATTCATGTGATTTCTATTAAGTATTTATGAAATGAAAGTTAGTATATCTGCCTACATAGCATTGATTTAATGTGTCAATATACATTCACTATCATCATTTTTACCATCAAGAGAATATAAGAAAGAATGATAGAAGAGGAGGAAAAGAAGTTGGGAGAAGAAAAGGAAAAAAATAAAACGTGTTAGAAATCACAATGTATTATATTTCCAAATGTCATATCAAACCTTGCTTAATTTGAAACTCTTTTCAAGCTGGAAAAGTCTTACTCACACACTTACACCCCAAACACTAAGCATGTATCTATCTAGTGGCTAAAAAGCAACAAATCACAGGACAAAAATAGACACTAAGCAAGTGAGTGGAGCAGTCGCTGAAGTGATTTGGTTTTCAACTGGTAGGGTTCTATTCCTCAGGTTCCATAATTGAAATAATTTGATTTCCTACATATATGAATACACACAGTTCATCAGCAGTCTAAATGGAAAGTTGATACAGTTCCATGAACCAAGACTTTGTTCCAAATAATTTCTGGATTCCAGCAATTCACTGCATGTCCTCCGTCAGCACAACTCACTGAAGTTTGTTATGTAAAAATGACTTTGCCCCAATTTCTGAGGGAAACTAGAGTCAGATCCTGTGTGATTATTCAGGGGAAAGCAAGAGCAGCTCCACTAGCATAAATAGAGTTATTTTCCTTAACCAAAGCACTCACTGGTAACTAGTACTTCCGTCCAAAGCATAGAAGTGTCCAAAGCTAGCAATCCAAGCCATGGGAAACTCAAACTAAGAAAGTCAATAGTCACCAGGGTTTTACACATAAATAATAATAATTTTTAAAAAGGCTGCACACATACTGTACCTGTGGTAGCTGGAAGGGGTGCTCAGAGAAATTGAAAAAAAATTGTCTGTGGAGCATGACATGAAATGATCACAAAAGAAATATTTACTTTGTCTAGAAATGTAGGGGAATGTTTCTTTTTGTTTGTTTGTTTTGTTTTGTTATTCACGTTTCAGCACAGGATTCTGTATCACAACCCTCCTGACTCAACTGGGGGATTAACTCATATCTTAGAGAAGCATGTTTGCCTTGCTCATGAAATTATGCTAAAAACTGACATCAAAACACACAAAATATTACAAATAACAGAAAATCAGTAAGTTGTTAATGAAACATAATTTAGTGCTGCGAATTGGAAGAACTTATCTAAATGATGTCCCTAACAAGCAAGTAGAAATGAGTCTCACTCTTCACTAAAAAAAATGTTTTACTGTCTAGGGGGGGGCTATGCAGGCAGGTATACTAACTGGATCTCATAAATTCTTAATAGAAATCATAGGAGTAAGAGTTAATTTTGCAAATTTTCCTGGATTAATATTCCTTCTCTCAAACTGCAAATATGCATATTTCTGTACTTAGCTTCAGCAGTTAGGGAATGCTACTCTTCCAACTGTCCCAAGCAGATCTTACTGTGGCTCTGTCAGGATTTCCCCCTTCCAAGTGATGGATGAAGCCAACTACTGGGCTTCTCAAGACCAAGGAGTCATCACAGCAAGCAGCAACCAAGCCAAAATCTCCAGGCCAGAAACCAGCTCTCACCAAACCAACTGACAGACTTCTCTGACCTATAGAAGCCAGAATGGGATAAGCCACTCATGTTTGATGACACAGTCATTCTAAAAATATATCTCCTCACCTTAAGAGCCTTTGTCACATTTTCTATATAGTGAGTCAAAAGAAGAAAGATATTTGTACCTTCACTTTAAACAGATGGCCCATGTATTTAATGTATTCTCTGCCCTGTGGATTCTCTACAGCCTTCTGAGAAAGGGAGAACAACACATCTGACTAGAAAGGGTTAATGATAGCTTATCCACATCAGTGTTCCTTGGATTCTTCAGAGCTGCTGGATTAGGATCTAAAACATGCCCCCAAGGAGCTTATCTACCTTATATTGTCCTAGGGTCCCTGAGACCTGTACATGATTCACTAGTAGTTTAAGTGAATTCCTAGCATGAGTCCACTCTTTTTGTATGGAAAAAAAGACAATAAACTTAGAGTTTCTCCAGCCTTGGGGACTCAATCCACTTTATCTATTAACCTTTGGGAGTTGTGTACCTGGATTATTATATTAGCTTTATTGTTGTGACAAAACACCATGAACATATCAGTTTATAAATAAAAATACTTAAATAGGCTTAAAGATTAGGTGAATTAGAGTTTATAGAAGCAGAGCAAGGGCAAGCTAGCAGAAATAGGTGCAAGCTTACATCTTTACCCACAAGTAGAAAGTAGAGAGACTGAGGAGTCTTTTTGAAACCTCAAAGCTTACCTGAGGTCACATCCCCTAATTCTTTCCAAGTTGCTATGTTAAATTGGGATCAAGTGTTCAAACAGACAAGAGTATAGGGGACATTCTCCTTCCAACCACCACAGTGCAGGAGCTACATCCTACAGAGAAGTGTCTAGGATTTCAGTCATTGCATGGTACGGCTGCATTGCACAGTCAGGTACGGCTATGCTCCCGCTTAGTTCCAGGACAAAAGATAGAAGCAACAACTAGTGGTCCAAAATGAGATTTCAACCATCCTTCGTTCCTTCATTCCCTTGTTCCTTCCTTCCTCTCTCTCTCTCTCTCTCTCTCTCTCTCTCTCTCTCTCTCTCTCTCTCTCTCTCTGTCTCTCTCTCTGTCTCTCTCTCTCTCTCTGTGTCTTTCTCTTTTAATACAAGAAAAAGGAATAATGAGAGAGAAAGGGAAAAATAAGGGACATTTAGAAACCATGTGGCACAATCTACTTTAGTAAAGAATAGATAATTGATTCAGTTTCCATGAAGTCATCCATTCTGTGTTTTATAGAGTATGTAAAAATTATAATACCTAGACATTTAATGCATATTATCAAGACAAGTACACCTAAGGTATTATACCTGAAAACTCATTTTAAGAATTATAATAATTGCTCTGAAATTGTACAGTATCATTATTACCATTTGAGTGAAACATCAATGTTTTTCTATAAATCTACTATAGAGCATGTCCACGCCATTGCTGAAGATAGAAGTCTGCTTTATGACTATAGCTCATATTTGTGTATGAGGAGGTCAGGGGCTTAAGCTCCAGCCTTTCCCAACTTGAAATAAGTTTGATAAATTTAGCATTCATAAACAGATTCAGATATTGTAAGTGAAAGTCTATTTACTGGAACATAGCCATCCCTTTATAGATGTTATTTTTCAAACACAACAAATGCTGAAATAAAAGAAAAAAATACAAACGGTCCAAAAAAATTATCAGAGAATTGAAAGTTTTAATTTTTTTAACTCATCCAACAATAATTTTGAAAGGTTATACGAATAGGATAATTTTTAACCTCATATGAGTCTATCTTGCACTACAAAGGATTCCTCTTGATAAAAAGAAATAATACTATATCCTTAGAGACAGTACAATGCAATACACAGAACATCCAGGTTAGAGAACATACAGCCAGACACCTACTCTTTCTCCATCATGGTGAAGACACACATTGTTCACCAGTTAGAGATATTTTTTACTGATCTTAAGGTGAACCTTGAAATCCATCTAAGGAGAAGAAGTCATACCTTTTTAGTCTATTAAAATAAAATTAAAGAAGAAAATTATAGCCTCTTCAATCTAGCTAATGCATTCATAGTAATGGACAAGAATACCTAGTCCCACACAGCCCATGAGAAGATATTGGGTGAATGAATGATTTGCTAAGCAGACTTTTACAACACTGCATTATTGCTGTTGAACAAAATCATAGGACCAAGTGTGAGTAGCAATTTATCTGAACATACAAACAGCCTTGCCAACCACACAGCATTATAAATGAGACCCACAGGAATCCCTTGTTGAAAGCACGTCTGTCACAAAAATAAGTCCTGAAGTGAATTCTGTAAACAGATCAATAGAAAGTTTCAAATGAATAGGACTCTAGAAGTAATCAATGGCGGCTGAGTAAACGCTGCAGCAGGCTCTGGGACAACAGAGACCATTATCTCTGAACAGATTACCCAGCCAAGGAAGGCAGAAAAACAAGGCTGAGACCACGGTCAGGTTGGCTGGCGTCCCCTCCTCCCCTGCATTTGCACCTCTGCTCAGAAAAGGTGACTTGCTTTCTATGTTCTCTCGATATTCACTGAATATATATTGAAAATTGTTGAGTCTGGGAGAGCTATACCATATTCTCTATAACATTCACAAACCATCACAAGGAGTAGTACTCCCATTAGAAGGAGTCTTCTGACCACTTAGTGGAGTGGGTAGAGGTGAGTGGGGTATCACATGCAACTCAAATGTGAACAGGTTTCATGGTCAGAGTTTCCTGGGAGTAATCACTATGAAAGCCTTCTTCTTTGAGTTCCTAAATGCTGCCTGTAATAGTTTATTCAAATGCATTCTTGTTCCTTCTTGTTCCTCTGGAACGTCTGTTTCCATCCTCTGGGCCTTCCAGGTCATTTGGAGGTCTGTTGCAGGTCCCCTACGACAAATGAAGAGTAAGTGTCCTCCAGAGAGACTTCAGGTCCAAGTAGGAGGGGTTCTCCCTGTTGACTCACCATTCAGGTCAGTACAGCAGCACTGAGTAAGCTTCATACCCTTCTCTAGCATCATGTGAAGACTAGGTTTCACTCTGTAGTTCAAGTTGGCCTCATCAATGAATGCTGCTCTCTCAGCCTCCTGACTCTGAGGATTGGAGAGACACACCATTGCTTGTAGTTCTCCAAGTGCAATTACTACATTTCCTTCCTTGACCTATTAGTATGTTGTAAAACTACCTTTCACCTAATCTCCCTTCAATTTTCTCATGCTAATTCTCATATGAATAGATAAAATCTCAATATTGCATATCAATATATCAACAGAATGATTTGCTAATTTGAAGTATTTCTTGTTTGATTCATGCATGCCCGTATACATGTACATGTGTGTGTGTGTCTGTGTGTGTATACATTATATATATATATATATATATATATATATATATATATATATATATATATAAAATCTAACTTGGTTGTATTTCCTTGAGATGAATGTGCCATGTTTTAGGGGCTCATGTAGCATCCAATTAGAACTTAGGAACTGACAACATTCCTGAATTCATTGCTAGGATGGGACATATGCCAGAGGAATTCTGCCAAATGTCACCAAAATTATATACTAGATAAGAGCAAGAGGCATTTTCCATATCAGTCTGTTAGCTGTAGTATTGCTTTTGCTGTTTCTGTTGCTTGCTGCTCTTGCCACTGTGTTCCTGTTATTGTTTGAGACAGGACCTCATTATGTAGCCTGAGCTGGTTTAACTCCTAGTACCTTTGCCTCTTGAGTCCTGGGATTACAGATGTTTACTGTCGCATCCTGCTTTATATAACCCTTAACTCTCATCATACTTCTGAAGTTTTTTTGTTTTTTTTTTTTTGTTTGTTTGTTTGTTTGTTTGATTTTAGGGGAATGTAGAGAATTGGATGATACTTAAATAAGGTCACAGAGTTAATAAGTACTAGAGCCCAGATGCTGGCTTGGAGCCTGCAGACTCCTGGGTTCTCATCCTTTTCTCCTACTTCATTTCATCCTCACAGTGGAAATACCCTCTCTCCTCTGATATGCTAATTACTGCCAAGGGAGCTGTCTTGTTGTCTCTGGCTTACATCCAGGGTCATCAGGAGACAACAGGGACTGGGGCTTTGACCCATGCTGCAATTCATCTCATTCAAATAAACAGGCAAAACTAAATGTATCTAAGATTAATGACTCAGGAAAATATTTTAAGCTTTAAAATAGATTGGTGGTTTGGGATCACTACATTTAATACACTGTATCTGTGTTATGTTAAACATTTCATGCTTGTACAAAGGAATATTATTTACATGGTTTCTAGTGTGTCACGTGCACTTAATAAATAAGTTGCTGCAGAAGATTCTATGTCAGAGGAAATCAATGCTTTATGCAGCACTTAGAGAACACAGCTTATCATTCACAGCCAAGTGAGAGCTTTGATGATTTGGTGCTGAAAAGGGAAACTGCAAATTTTCAGATGTGTGTAATTGCACTATCGAAATTACACAGGTCTGATTTCATTATAGTAAGTGCTAATTCAATGTCTGGTTCATTTTTGTAACTGGCACTAAAATGCATTTACTCAGCATGCAATATGAAAACAGTAGATCATAGGATTTGAGGGAAAAAATGTTTATCGACTTAGGGGCAATTCAGGATAAGCAAAAGACTTTTAAAACTATGATTGAAGTAGAAAAAGAACAAAAAAAAAATCTATTTTTCTTAACATTTCTTCTACTGTGAATCTTCTCATGTTTTTTTTAATGCCTCCTCAGAACAATGGTTATAAACGAATAAAAGAACATATAATCTTAGAGAAGAAGCTCTTTCTACTAGGAGACACTATAAAAACATTACAATAAAGATTATGTAACATACTGATATATTTTGCTGTGGAATAGTGCGTTTCGGTATGTAGATGTCTAAAGCCTCTTACAAGGTGTCAACATATAACAATGACATTTTCACCCCGGTTGCATTTGTTACAGAGTTTCACATGGTTCCTATGCTTGGTGATTTCACAAATCCTTCAGGATTTGCTACACTTCACTTAGCTACTTGAAGCAGACCCTGAAGATTTTATTCTTATGAGAAATCACTGGAGCCCTGGACTCTATTTATGAGTCCCAGGTAAAGAGCCCCCTGAGAAGAGGCATTTAAGTCTTGCCCTAAGAGGACATACAGGAAGCAGAAAGCAAGGGGCAAGAGGAACCCTCCTTTTCTCTAAGACTAAGTGAGAGAAAAGAGAACCATTTGAGTAGAATTTAATTTAGAGCCAAATATACTCCTGCTGCACAGAACAAAATAAAATGCTATTTAAAAAACAAGTTTAAATAGATTTCAAGCAGACTGCCTGGAGAAAGCTTTTGAAAAAGAAATGGACTGGATTGTGAAGTGACTGACAGGATGGAGCCTCTCAAAACTTCTGATGTATATTTCATCAGAAATAACATGAATGAAAGTTCAAAGGAAGAAAATGGTTGGAGTATTCATTGATTTGATATACACGATAAAAGCAAATATGTTCTGTGTGCTGGGGGCTGAAATCTTTATTACTTATGTTGCACACTCCCTGATCTGCAGAGATAGAACAGGCTCTGTATACTACTCTCTCAATTGGGCACAACATAATTGCCTGGATTGGAATCAAAGAAAATTAAGGATTAGCAAAATAACAGTGAGCAAGATCAATATCTGCAGGTTAACTATCAATCCCTTAAAATAAAATATGGAGCAAACATTCTCATTTAGCATATAATACATTAACAGGTCATAAGGAGATGCCACAGAGATGATCTGTGTTTATATGGCATACCAGTGCTACTCCCAAATCCCTTCAGACTGCCATCTGTTATGTAGTATCTTATTCTAATTTCCCTCTTGTCAACAGTCACATTGAACTTAGGGCTCGTGGCCATTCCTACCCCACATCCTCCTTTCTGTGGATTCCTCTTTGTTCACTTGGGTTTTATCAGTCTCTTACTTTGACTCATAACTTCCAGTAGTCTTAACAGACGCCCTAATTTCAGCTCTGGTCACCAGGTGCTCTCTCCAGCCCTGATCCTGTCTCTGGTCCTTATCCTTCTGCACAAACAGCTCGTACACAGTAAATCCTGAGTTAGGAAAGAATTGAAAGACCTAAAATTTCTCCCCAAGTCATCACATCTCAAAGTTGATATTGAGCAATACCTAGAAAAGTGGGCAAAATGCCTCATCCTCCAGAGAACTATCCAAATCCACACAGGGAAGTGTGTCTGTCTGGAAGACTAGAGCGCTGCTGTTCAAAGTTTGTCTTTGATCAAGCATGCACTATATCTATACTAATATAGATATCTTATATCTATATTAATCAGAGCCATCTCCATCCCCACCATGGGTCCACATCTTTCAGTCTACCACCACCATGCTTTGAAGAAATACATTTCCTCTGCAGATTCTCCATTTCCTCTTCCTTCTTCTGAAACTTAGGATGCCCAATTTCACAATAAATAGTACAGTCAGCAATTTAACAATGTACAGTTTTAAAGCTCAGATGACTTTAGAGGTGATTTCTATATTTAAATACATTACTTAATTTTTATTTTATTTTTTTAATTATTTTTTTAGTCCTGGAAACCTGATTATAAAAAGGGAGACCCATTAAGCAATGCAATCAACTATGTTTAGAACAACCCATTTTTTTCTTATGGCACCTAGGCTTCAGGCTTTCATTCAGAAAAGCCCTTATCAGCTAATGAAACGAATAAACAAGTGAGCTGAGCACTAGCCCAACATGGAGTTACAGGACCCAGGATTTTTCATGGTGAAACTGTCAAAATGCATACCTGTTTCAAAAATAACACTGATCCAATTAAAATACTATCTGTTTTTGTAAAATACCAGACTGGCCCATTGTCTTCATTTCTGAAAGATCTTTTTTTTTTTTTCTAAAATGACACTGGGATGTTGAAGTGTGTTTATTTTTTATTTTATTTGTTTCTATTTAATGTGCATGAGTGTTTTGCATACATGTTTGTTTGTGTACCACCTGAATACCTGGTTTCCAGAGAATGGGTCAGATCCTCTAGAACTGGAGTTATAGAGAGTTGTGAGCTGCTATGTGGATGATGGAAATTGGACCTCAGTTCCATCTTTCCCAGCCTCTTAGCATTTGTGAGTAAAGCCATGCACCACCATTGCCACCATAAAGCTTACTGCAGGAGTGGGATAGAAACACTCTGGTTTTGGTACTGCTTTTGTTTTGTTTTGTTTTTTTAAAGTGTACAGCTTCAAGAAGAAGAGATGTGTAGAGTCATGGTCTTGTCACTGGGTGAAACAGTTTCTGAGGAAAGCTGATGATTGATCAGGCTGAGAACCCAAAGGCAACAAACCTATGTGAAGACAAGCAGAATCTAATCTTTGGCAATGTTCTGGGAGCTCTGTTCTTCCTGCGTCCTCTGCAGCCTCCCTGATCAGAGATACCT